>JARYGA010034565.1:0-22886 GCA_030545235.1 Helianthus tuberosus | reverse complement strand
GTCCAGGGATCTGCTCCCGTTTTAGCTTCTAATGATGAAATTTTAACCTTATTTGGAAGTGTGCAGGAACAAATGAGGCAGCAACAGGAAACAAACCAAATGCTTTTGAGGGAAATACAACTCCTGAAGTCTGGCTCGAGCAGATCTGCTGAGGACAATGTCACTCCATTACACCCCAGAGCGTTGAACTTTAGTTCAGCTGTATATACCGAGGATAACAGGGGGAATATCGTGCCCAGTCTTCCTCAAAATCATACCTCTGAAATACCCTCATCGGTCAGGATGTCAACCATGAGGAGCTCAGGATATGCTTCAGGATATGGGCAAAATCCTCCAATGGGTAACGTGTCGAATAATAATAATACTCATGCTACTAACAGTGGTGGATCTTTGCAGGATACAGGTGTAACATCAGCACTTACCAGGGAACTTCAGAAGTTGAAGGACATGATATCTAGTGTACCTGGGGTGGTCCAGCCGATCCCGGAAGTGTCTCAAGACAGCCACAAGATATCTCGTTTTGCATATCGTATCTGTGATGCTGAGATCCCAAAGAGATTCTAAACTCCCAACATGAAGCTTTATGATGGGAGTACGGATCCTGAGGAGCATATTGCTCAGTATAGGGAAAGAATGGAGATTAACCCTATCCCTCCGGAGCTCAAGGAAGCGTGCTTGTGCAAGGGATTTGGTTCTACTCTAACAGGATCGGCCTTAAAATGGCTATTAAACGTTCCTCCTCACTCAATTACTTCATTTGCTCATTTGGTTAATTTATTTAACAGTCAATTTTCTTGTAGTCGGAGTTTTGAGAAACTAACCAGTGATCTTTACAGGATAACTCAAGGGCCTCAGGAATCCTTGAGGGATTATGTGAACAAATTCAGTCGAGAATCCTTGGATATCCCACATCTTGATGTTGCAACAGCTGTGCAAGCTTTCAAGATGGGATTACAAAAGGATTCTCAGTTTTATCAGGATCTTGTAATGAATCCCTGCAGGAATCTCGACGAAGCTCGTAACAGGGCTTTGAGATATATCCGTCTGGAAGATGACAGGAAGATGCAAGAAAGGATGAACTCATCCAACACTTATGAGTCAACTAATAGGAAGTCAGAATCCTCGTTCAAGTCATATCGGCCTAAGCCGTATAGTAGAAATGAAAACAAAAGAGTGAATGCTGTCGAAGATGAGGATCCTGAAGAGTATCCTGAGTTGTCCGAATATTGCTTTTCTGTTAATATTCCTGAATTGATGTATGCTATGCAGGGTCTGGGAGACAAGGCTAGGTGGCCTCGAAAGAATCAACAAAAGGCTGACTGGAAAGATAAGTCAAAGTGGTGTGCCTTCCACGAAGATTTCGGACATGTGACTGAGGATTGCATTGCTCTAAGAAAAGAAATAAGCTATCTTCTAAGCAAGGGATATCTGAAAGATCTCTTAGGAAGAAAGAAGAATAAGGGTCAGGATACTGAGAAGGATCCTGAGCGAGCAGCATCACCTCCCGCGGATGCCAAGATAATCAACTTCATTTCAGGAGGATCCGACATTTGTGGAACTTCGTATTCGGCAGCAAAGAGACATGCAAAGGAAGCCAAGGCCGAAAGGGGAGACAAACCTGTCAGGATGACTACCCTCACAACTGACAAAGTGATCACCTTTGATGCTGATGATAGGGATACCGTCCAAGATCCTCACCATGATGCTCTGGTAATAACGTTATATGTGGCTAACCATTTTGTACGCAGGATACTGGTTGATAATGGCAGCTCCGTCAACATAATCCAACTTGAAACTCTGAAGAGAATGAATGTATCTCCAATGGATATCACTTCAAAGTCTACTGTGCTTGTTGGATTCAGTGGAGAGGCTAGAAACACAGTGGGAGAGATAAAGTTGCCAGTATACATTGAAGGGGTTAACTCGATACAACGCTTCTGTGTGATGGATTCTCTATCCTGCTATAACATCATACTGGGAAGACCGTGGATTCACGATATGAAGGCCGTGCCATCAACATATCACCAATGCATCAAGATACCTACCCCCTGGGGAGTGGTCAAAGTTGATAGTGATCAGCAGGAGGCGAAAGAATGCTACTCATCCTCGATGAAATCCTCAGCCAAACCTAGTGCAGCATAGCAATTAAAGACACGGGCCCAGGATATCGTGGAGGATCCGGAGCAGGATGTGAAGAAAGTCATCCTGGACCAGGATAATCCCGATATTTCGGTGCTCGTAGGGACCAATATCCCTCAGGATATTGAAGAACAATTAATTAACTTTTTAAAATGCAGGATGTCTACGTTTGCATGGAAGCATGAGGATATGACAGGCATATCCAAAGATATTATCACTCACAAGCTTGGAATTGATAAATCATTCAAGCCTGTGCAGCAAAAAAGAAGGAAATTTGCTCCTGAGCGGAACACAATTATCCAGGAGGAAGTTGAGAGGTTATTAAAATCCAGAATGATCAGGGAGGTGAAGTTCCCAAGGTGGCTAGCAAACGTGGTTGTAGTACAGAAGAAAAATGGGAAATGGAGAGTTTGTGTGGACTACACAGACTTGAACAAAGCTTGTCCTAAAGACCCATTTCCTCTTCCACACATTGATGCAATGGTAGATGCCACTGCCGGGCATGAAATGCTGACCTTCATGGACGCATCTTCAGGATTTCAACAGATCCAAATGGAACCTTCTGACTAGGAGGATACTGCCTTCATGACACCGACAGGTATCTATTGTTATACAGCTATGCCTTTTGGTTTGAAAAATGCAGGTGCAACATACCAAAGATTGGTAAACATGATGTTCAAAGACAAACTGGGGGACACCATGGAGGTATATATCGATGATATGGTGGTGAAATCTAAAAAGGCTGAGGATCACCTCCAGGATATCAAGGGAGCATTTGATATCCTGGATCAATACAACATGAAGCTGAATCCTGCTAAATGCCATTTCGGAGTGGGGGCAGGAAAGTTCCTTGGATATATGGTGACAAAGAGGGGGATAGAAGCAAGCCCAGAACAGATCAAAGCTATCCTGGATATAAAATCACCCTCAAACATGAAGGACGTACAAAGACTAACAGGCCGAGTAGCAGCTCTAAACAGGTTTATCTCAAGATCCTCAGAGAAATGCAAAGACTTCTATGATATCCTAAAGAAGAACAAAAGATTCGAATGGGGGGAAAAGCATGAAGCAGCCCTGCAGGATTTGAAACGGTATCTCTCAACCGCACCTCTATTGATGAAGCCGGAAAATGGTGAACCACTATCCCTGTACCTTGCTGTATCAGGGAATGCTGTAAGTGCCGTTCTTATAAAAGACCATGAAGGTCAGCAATATCCTGTTTATTATGTTAGTAAAAGTTTGTTAGATGCTGAAACTAGGTATTCTCATTTAGAAAAATTGATACTAGCATTAGTCATGGCATCAACGAAACTTAGGCATTATTTCGAGACACATAGGATACATGTTAAAACAAATTATCCTATCAAAAATGTGCTTAGGAAACCAGAGATGTCAGGCAGGATGGCCAAGTGGTCAGTAAAGTTGAGTGCTTATGATTTAGTATACGAACCTAGAAATGCCATAAAATCCCAGGCTTTAGCTGACTTTGTGGCTGACTTTAGTAGTGACATTCAGAACGAGGTAGACCTAGAAGTTCAACAGTTAGGAGAATCCTCAGGATCCTGGACATTATATACTGACGGTGCATCTAATGTAAGAGGAGTAGGATTAGGAATACTACTAAAATCGCCACAGGGGGACATATTACCCCAGGCTATTAGGTGTGAATTTCCTGCTACTAATAATGAAGCAGAGTATGAGGCTTTAATTGCAGGATTAGAGTTGGCTAAGAGCATGAGTATCAAAAATTTGCAAGTATATGTTGACTCTTTGTTAATTACTAACCATTTTAATGGATCCTATGCAGTTAAGGGTGAGAAATTAATCGAATATCTCGATATTCTCAAAAAATTAGCAGGATATTTCGATGTTTTTATGCTTGAACAGGTACCAAGGGAGGATAATGCTGAAGTGGATGCCTTAGCAAATTTGGGATCATCGATCAAGATACCTGAAGGGACGCAAATACCAATATTACATGTCCTATATCCTGCAACGAATCCTCAGGATAAAGAAGTAGCTGGTATTCAGGATCCTGGAGTAGAACATCCTGAAGAGGATCCTAAATCCTGGACGGCTCCAATCATGAAATATCTCAAAGAAGGACACATCCCTGGAAAGGAAAATCCTAAGGCATTTAGGATGAAGGTATCACGATTCACTATTATAGATAATATTTTATACAAGAAATCTCTTGCAGGACCGTATTTGAGGTGCTTGGAGGATCCTGAAGCCAAGGAAGTACTTCAGGATATACATGAAGGGGATTGTGGTAACCATGCTGGGGGCAGGTCGTTATTCTCAAAAGTATTAAGGACAGGATATTATTGGCCAACAATGAGAAAAGATGCTGCAGAATATGCTCGAAGATGTGACGCATGTCAAAGACATAGTAACATACTGCATCAACCTGCTGAACCATTATATCCTATTGTTTCCCCTGGCCATTTATGAAGTGGGGCATGGATATAGTGGGAAAGCTACCGAAGGCTCCGGGAGGAAAAGTCTTTATGCTAGCAATGACGGATTATTTCTCTAAGTGGGTTGAAGCTGAAGCATTTGTTCAAGTTAGAAACCAAGAAGTAGTATCCTTCATAAAGAGGAATATCCTGACCAGATTCGGAGTACCAGCTGAGATAATCTGTGATAATGGTTCTCAGTTCATAAGCAGAAGGACTACGGACTTTTGCAAGAGTTGGGGAATCAAAATGATCACATCTACTCCGGTACATCCTCAAGCAAATGGACAAGCAGAATCCTCAAACAAGATAATTGTCAATAACTTAAAGAAAAGGCTTGGAGCCAAAAAAGGAAGATGGGCAGAAGAATTACCCTTTGTTTTATGGGCTGATAGGACAACGGTAAAGAATGCAACAGGCCAAACCCCATTTTCCTTGGTGTTTGGAGCAGAAGCAATGATTCCAACGGAGATGACAATACCTACTGCAAGATCTGTCTTAAGTGATCCTGAGCAGAATCCTGAAGCCTTGAGTCAGGATTTAGACACTATAGATGAAAAGAGAGATGCGGCAAGGCTAAGGATGGCAGCATACCAACAGAGAATATCCAGGGCATATAACAAGAATATTAGAACCAGAATATTTAGGGTTGGAGATTGGGTGTTAAGAAAAGCTTTTCAGAATACTACTAATCCTGCCGATGGCAAGTTAGCTCCAAAATGGGAAGGACCATATGAAGTTGAATCAGAAGCAGGGAAAGGAGCATATAGACTCAAGAATATGGAGGGGGATATGCTACCGAGATCTTGGAATGCTATACACCTTAAGCTCTATTTCAAGTGAGTCTAGAATTTAATTTCTAACTCAGGATGGTATGAATTCTACCTCTTTTAAATATGTTTGGTTTAATTTATTCTTTGAAACTCAATACTGACTTAAGCATCGGAGGGGTGTTAGCCAAGCTAACACCCACCTTAGTTTACAATTGTTTTGCAAGATATGTTTCAGGATATAGCTCCAGGATATGTACTCAGGATAACTCAGAAGATTAGAGGATTGGCCCCCTCTCTCACGTTTAAGGGATACTGATCCCTTCACAGGTTTAAAGGTATTCACCTTTCTTCCGAATTGGGTTTAAACACCCCGCCTGGAGCGCAAGTTATTCAGGGATAGTTCAAGGTGGCGGGACCAGTCCATGTAAAAGTGGCTGACAATTTCGTTACTGTTGGCTATATCCTGAATCCTAAAGGTATATGAGGATTGATCACCCTCTCTCACGAAAGGGTATTTTCATACTCTCTAAGGTTTAAAGGTTTTCACCTTTCTAAGTCTTGGAGTTTATACACTCCCGCCTGTAGCGCATGAAAATTTGGGATTTTCCCCAGGATACAAGGGATTTATCTCCAGTACATCCTTGGCTTTTGCCCCTGGAACGTAAAAAATTGCCTATGGAAACTAACATTCAGAAGATTTCTAAAGTGTTTGAAGACATTGTACATAGGGGACATTCCCACCAAGGTGGTGATGTAAAGCTAAAAGGATGAGGTTTGGAACTAATGCACTAAGTACCTTGCACAGGGGACATCTTCATTGGAAGACTTGCAAAGGGATTGAAGTTTGGTAATAGGTTTATACCCTATTTCTGGTATGATCTTTCCTTTGTAAACATCATCTAGGTTTTTAGTAACATTGTTTTAAGTATTCTGATATATTCTGGAAGTTCTTTTCAGGATATTTGATTAGGGTGTTTGAAACCAGTATTAGTTTGGAACTCTGATCATTTAAATATTATCAAAACTTGGTTTTGAAAAGATAGACTATTTTTTACTTTCTAAAGAAATTTTTACAAAGTTGAAGGAACGTTTGGAAGATCTATCTAATAAAAGGCTTTTACAGTATGTTGCTGAGCATACTGATCAGGATATTTTATAAGATAACAATACAAAATCTTTACAAAGATAAGACTCACACTAAGTAATGCAAAGTAATGCAAGGTAACAGAAAATAAGTCAGAAGATAGTTATATTATTAACAAGTCAAAAGTTGTGCTTTTGGTTTCACCTAAAACCAAGGCCCATCCGCCAAAAGCACGATCAGTTTTTACCATATTAGTGTAACGGTTGTCGGATATATCTCAAAATAGAACCTGTCCACCTACAACCGTTATCACATTCAAAACAAGTTATACTAATTGATGACCAAGGGCTTCATCCTAAAACCTAGGACCCATCCACCTTTGGTCATCACATTGTTCTAGTGCAGGAAAAGTAAATTGTTCAAAGACAGGAAAAGTAAATTGTTTATGCAACCACAACCATGAAATTAAAAAGTGGGCTCCGGCCTTGGCACGTACATACATCATCGCCCACTCCGCTGCCTAAGGGGCAGCATCCTCTTGAACAGCAACCTCCTTGCCAGCATTCGCCCCAGCATCAGCCTCAGGATTCTTCTCGGTATCACCATCAGCATTGGCCACCTCCTCTGCCACCTTCGAAGGCTCTTCACCAGCATGTTTTGCAGAATGAGCAACGGGATGACCTCCAAGATCCTTTAGTTTCGCCTCCCAAGTCTTTACGTTCCAGGAGGGGCATTCAAAACCCAAATCCATGGCCTCATAAGCCATCTTTATCCTGGATTGGAGAAGGGAGACGACCACGGATGCTTTAAGGCTATCCCGGTATGAGCTCATATTCTGCTGATATTGAAGAAGAGCGGCATCTAGCTTGGCTTGAGCGTCCTCATTAGCTTTGTGGAGGGCAGCTTGATGTTCCTGGGTCATTGCCTTGTATTTGTCTTCATAGTGCTGGGATTTGGCAGCTGCAATGGTCCCTTGATCAGCTATGGTGGCTTGAGCTTTCTCCAGCTGAATCTGCAACATCTTGTTAAGCCCGCAAGCGTCTTCGTATAAGTGGATAAGACGATCCAGACCCTATCGATAAAGACACAGGTATTAATGTGAAAAATAAGCAGGATAAAGACTAACATACTTGTACAGGATATCGAAAAGAAAATTCTACCTGTTTGAGGAATGAGGTGGCTTCATTGAACCCATGATTCTCAAGAGAGAACGTTCCAGAAACAGCTGGGGAGTCAGTCTCCTTTCTCTTCCGAGAGCTGGATGCCCGGGTCCTGGATGCCGGAGGGCCTTTGGGAGCAGAAACAGTTTTCGAGGAGGTAGGCTTTGGTGTAGCAGACGACTTTGGTTTGGATTCTTGTTTGGCGGGTTCAAGGCTGGAATAGCAATCCAATTCGTCAAGTTCGAAACCTTCAAGGTTGACGACTGGTACAACATAAGGGAAGATATTCTTAAAACTCATCATATTTGTGAAAAATAATTAATATATGAGAATGTGCTTACCAGACATTTCTGAGCTTGATTTTTGATGAGAATCTGTAGGAGACAGGGAAAAAGTTCTTTCACTGGCAGGAAGACGGTAGATTTCCTTGATCTTGGATTCGGATTCTGCACTGGGAGGCACTAAATCTCTGAAATTCGCTGCATAAAAACATCAGAATATAAGTCCGGGATACAGTTTGAAGATATAATTGGGGATATTCCTAAAACCCTAAATCCTACCCTTGGTTAACCATTTAACCGGTAGATCGAAACCCTTATCAATAGAGTCTCTTTTTACGAAAAAGAATTTTCGTCGCCATCGATCCTCATTCTTGGTGGCTTTAAGGACCAAAGGGTTCTTGATGGAAAACAGAAGATAACGGTGATTGCCATGGGATCTCAACCGGTATGCTACGGGAAGGTCCTCAACAAGTAGGTTAGGAAAATGACGAGATTTGATTTGATCCAACACTATCAAGACTCGCCAGACCATTGGCATAACTTGGGCATAGCTAAGGCCGGTGAGGTCGAAAAAGCTAGAGATAAAGGGTGGAAATGGGTACCGGAGTCCAAGAGAGAAAGGATAAGCGAAAAAACAAACCCACTCATCGGATGATGCGTCCGATCGGGCTTCCTGGTCGAAGGGGCGAAAGACCGTTCCGGTGGGAAAGGCACCGGGATCTTTGAGAGCAGCAATGTCAGCATTATTGAAGCAGCAAATCTACTTTGCTGGATCGGTGATGAAGTTTTGACTTATGAGGGTTGAGGCTGGTCGGTCTGATCGGGATTTCGTTCGTGGTGCCATGAAGAGTATTGAGCAAATTAAGAGAAATTCAAGAAAGGAGAATAGAAAAGAAGATACCTGATGTTTGCTTGCAGATAAGGATAACCGAGACAAGGAGCCCCTCGGTTAATATAGGATGAATATAGGGGGGTAAAGAGTAAATAATGCCTTGGAAGTTGCACCGCTGTCATTTCAAGGGTCTAGTCGTATTAATTACCTTAAGTCATGAGGTGAAACTTTTGAAATATATCCGTTGGATTGGTATCCCAACCGATATATTTGGGGACAATTGTTAGGGGTCATTTTCTTAACGATTATATCCTGACCAATATCCTGCCTATGTTTGTTCATTTGTGACCAGGATGCTGGAACAGGATATTGCTAACATCTTGGGCGATATCCTGAGGCTTATTGAATTAACCACGTGCAGGTTAAGGGCTGAGACTTGCTAACGGTCAAGAGGACTTCTTCTCCTCAAGACTCGGACGAATTTGTTGAGGGAGAGACGTTGAGCCCGAAAGACCAGGTCTACAACGTTAGAAGAAGGAATATTCGGTGGATCCCGCAAGTTTAGGGTAGTTTGTTATTTTATCTTTACTATAAATAGATGGGGGCGGATCAGCTTAGAACACACAATTTTTCACTACCACTCTCATACACTTACACTCTCTAGCTCATTGCAAACACCACACTTGTATTCAAGTTTCGTTGTAACACTTAGTCGATCCGTACCACATCCTGCACTGTATCCTGATTTTTGAAGCAATAGAAGAACTAGGCAGCTGCGATTGTCAGCTCCCGAGGTTTTATGCCGGCGATCTAGATTGATCAAGGGCTTTCCTCGTACATCCCGTGTCGTTTACTTTACTTTTGCTCATTGTTTGATCATAGATACAGCTCTATATCCTGAGCCGTATCCTGAAACTGTTTTTTACAATTAATTTGATTAACATATTTTCGACACTCATTTCTAGCACACTACCTCACTTAACTAATTTGATCACTTAATTACTTCGGTAATTTTTGACCAAAACAGTTAAAACCAACTATCCTGTAAAAAATGTGCTTAGGAAACCTGAGATGTCATGTAGGATGGCTAAATGGTCAGTGAAATTAAGTGCATATGATCTAGTATCTGAACCTAGAAATGCCATAAAGTCTCAGGCTTTAGCTGACTTTGTGGCTGATTTCAGTAGTGATATTCAAAATGAAGTAGACCTAGAAGTGCAACAACTAGGAGAAAATATAGAATCTTAGACACTATATACTGATGGTGCATCTAATGTAAGAGGTGTAGGTTTGGGTATACTACTAAAATCGCCACAGGGGGACATATTACCCCAGGCTATTAGATGTGAGTTTCCTGCCACTAATAATGAAGCAGATTATGAAGCTTTAATTGCAGGATTAGAATTAGCTAAGAGCATAAATATCAAGGGTTTACAAGTATTTGTTGATTCCTTGTTAATTACTAATCATTTTAATGGGACCTATGCAGTTAAAGGTGAAAAGTTGATCGAGTACCTCGAAATTCTCAAAAAATTAGCAGGATATTTCGATATTTTTACACTTGAACAGGTACCAAGAGAGGATAATGCTGAAGCTGATGCCTTGGCAAATCTAGGATCATCAGTCAGGATACCGGAGGGGACCCAAATACCAATATTACATATCCTGTACCCTACGACGGATCCTCAGGATAAGGAGGTAGTAAGTGTTCAGGATCCTGATGATGAGTATCCCGAGGAGGATCCTAAGTCCTGGACGGCTCCAATCATGAGATATCTCGAGGAAGGACACATCCCAAAGGATGAAAATCCTAAGGCCTTTAGAATGAAGGTATCACGATTCACTATTATAAATAATGTTTTGTATAAGAAATCTCTTGCAGGACCATATCTGAGGTGCTTGGAGGATCCCGAAACTAAAGAAGTGCTTCAGGATATACACGAAGGGGATTGTGGTAACTATACTGGGGGCAGGTCGTTATTCTCAAAGGTATTAAGAACAGGATATTATTGGCCGACGATGAGAAAATATGCTGCAGAGTATGCTCGAAGATGTGATGCGTGTCAAAGACACGGTAATATATTACATCAACCTGCTGAGCCACTTTATCCTATCGCTTCCCCTTGGCCATTCATGAACTGGGGAATGGATATAGTAGGAAAATTGCCAAAGGCTCCAGGAGGAAAGGTCTTCATGCTGGCAATGACTCATTATTTCTCTAAGTGGGTTGAAGCTGAAGCATTTGTTCAAGTTAGAGACCAAGAAGTAGTATCCTTCATAAAAAGGAATATCCTGACTAGGTTTGGAATACCAGTTGAGATAATTTGTGACAATGGATCTCAGTTTATAAGTAAGAGGACTACTGACTTTTGCAAGAGTTGGGGAATCAAAATGATCACATCCACACCGGTACATCCTCAAGAAAATGGACAAGCAGAATCCTCAAACAAGATAATTGTCAACAATTTGAAGAAAAGGCTTGGAGCTAAGAAGGGAAGATGGGCAGAAGAATTACCCTTTGTTTTATGGGCTGATAGAACAACGGTAAAAAGTGCAACTGGCCAAACCCCGTTTTCCTTGGTATTTGGAGCAGAAGCGGTGATCCCGACAGAAATGGTGATACCTACGGTGTTAGGATCGGTGACACGATCAAACGAGTCGATCAGAAGAGTTCTCGGACCAAATCAGAGGCGGAATTCATTGATTTGATCTTCATTCAGCTTGTATTGCACTTAGACTCACTTAAACTGTCTCTTGTATTGATTACACAACGTTTTACAGGCTGGAGACACTTCGGCAGAGCTTCGCTACCGGAATCAGAAAGTTACAAATGAAAGACCCAAGACCCCTCTTTATAGAGCACCCACTTCGCACGAACCAGTATACCCAGTTCGCACGAACTGGTTTAGCCCAGTTCGCACGAACTGCCAGTTCATACGAACTGGTCTGTTTCGTGCTAATTCCTGTTTTTCTCGTACTTCGTGTCTTGGTCTATCTAATCTATTACATGACTCGATACAAGGCGAAGTCAACAGACATATGCACCAACAGACTCCGCCTTGGATGTTGACGAGTCTTCAGTACGAGTCTTCAGTATGTCGAGTCTTCAGACTTGATCAGTCTTCTTGCTCTTTCCAAAGTATTCTCCATTGTAAGCATCCTTCAATCTCTCCCTTCTTCTATCTCTCTCTTTTTCTTCCAGAATCTCAATCTGGCTCTATCCTTTCTTACAATTTCCCAAAATCACAACATGACTCTTCAAATTCTCTTGATCAGGTCTCTTGATTCTTTAAGCTTTTCACAGGTTCGGAAATAATTCCTGGCTCTTCGTAGCAACAGGATCTGGAACCTGGCTTTAACGTCTTCAGACTCCCCCTTTCAATAAGCTGGGATCGTAGCCTGGCATAACATTTTCACAGGTTCAGGAACGATTCCTGGCTCTAATCTACATCTGCTCCTGCTCATGCGAAAAAGTCTTCAGGATTCGAACCCTAGCTCTTTCAAAGCTTTTACCTGCACAAACTCTACCCAAAACATAAGTTTTTTTATGTATAACAATTTTAATCTCTGATAAACCACTTGAATTTGTAACACCCAAATTTTAATCATTTAATCATTTCAAAATCATTTTTCATTTCAAACAAACTCTCCCAACCCACTGTTGTTCATCATGTTTAGCACTCGGAATTTTGAAAATCAGCTTTTCAACATTAGTTGTCGAAAATAAGATGAAATAAAATCTTTTTGATTTTTCAAAATTTTATACTAAAACACATTCTTTTTTTGGATTTTTGTTTTAATGAAAATTAGTAAAGAAATATTTACAGACAATATTTTTGTGAGTTTGCGTAAGAGGATCATATCAGTTTTTGACAAATCACTAGCACCGTTGACCTTTTTAGACTTTAAGTTCTAAACGATTCACTTAGATTGTCAGTATACTGATCCACTTAAATTTTTACACAAAGTTCAATTGATTCGAGATACGAGATTAGTGTTTTAATGGACTTAAACTTATTCGCGTGTCCCACCTCAGAATATACTCCCGTATCCAGACTCCTATATTCAGTCTTACAGGTGAATGTACACTAATGATATCTGTAAAAGGGTAAATGCGAGGCCATGAGAGCTCAGGCTATTGCTTCCGCAAAATCAGAGAGATGATGGCTCGACTTTAGGTGGGTCCCCCTTGGGGATCTTCTTTTCAACAGCACATGATTAGCATTTTTCAATGTTTCATCATTTTTTATGCTGAGGGTGGGCTTTATGATTAAAGCAGTGCAGAGTATTATACGAGGACTAGGCTATTGCTCCCGCAAAATCAGAAGTCCTGGTATAATACCCCAGATATCATCACATACAAAGACCTAGTATGTCAGAAATAGAAAGCCCTTCAAACAAGATTTCAGGGGTTACCTATATATCCGAGAGATGTTCCCCACGAAATAAGTAAGCATCTGATATTTAGGTTTATATCTAAAAAACAATCTACTAAGCGTGTAAAAACCTACTGGCATATCATCAGTGAGACCGTTTATCACATTTTAACTTTCCAATTCTTTGGCGTACTGTGATTGTCTACTGATGTACTATCATTTCCTCTTTTTCACAACAAAACTCATTTTGATTTTATCATGTTTTTGGCTTTTTCAAATTTTCTAATGTTTTTGGATTTTCTGAAAAATCTTATTCCCCCTAAAATTCAAAATCATTTAAAGAAAATTTGACAAACCGATGTGAATTACTTCAATTCACCATCCACTTGGCATAAACAATCAGAACTCCCCCTGACAACAAACTATTTTCCCATTATGATTTCAAAACACTTAAGTTTGTTTTAATCAAATGGTTTTTCCGAAAAATTAGTTTTGTTGATACCATTTGTAAGACCGGGAATTCATTCATCACTTTGTTTTTCAACCACTTGTAAAAACATTTTTCCTTTTCTTTAATCACTTGAATGAAAGTTACATCAAGTTCAACTTAATGACCTTGAATAACCACTTGTAGGTTCTTATCAACAATACCACTTGTAAAATGAAATATAACAATTTTGAATTTCCCAAGAAAGATGTCGATTCATGCTCCACGATTATCAACTTGGGAGCTCCGGCAAGTCAGGTTTTTCAGTTATAGAGATTCTCCCAAGCCTGACGGTCCTTGGGAGATTCCGAGTCATCATCACTCGGTTTCTTTCCTTTCTTTTTCTTTTCATAAAATTCCTTTACCCCTTTGACCTTCCCGTCAACCATTTTTCTAAAAATATTTTGAACTTTAGGGTTAAAGGCTTTTTCAATATCAAATTCTTTCTTTTCAGAAAAGAATTGATTCGAAATTTCTATTTTTCCAACTTTTGATATTAATTTTTCAGCCCGCAATGGTGGAAAGTTTGCATCATCCAATGGCGGAACTGAATTTTCTCCTTTAAGATCAACTTGTGGCTCCTCTGACTTTGACGAGTCAGATTCATCGCCAGAAAGTAGCTCCTCTGATTTTGTCGAATCAGAATCATTGCCAGAACTATCTTCTGATTTCTTAACAACCCACGTTTGATTGTTAAGATTTGTTCTTCTCTTGTAAAAACGTTTTGAACACTCACCAACCTCAAATTTTGAATTTTTAAACACATTAAATTGTTTGGTTGGTGGTTCAGTTTTATCAACAACTTTTTCTTTCATTTTTTCAGAAACTCCCTGTTTTGTTTTGGTTGCCTTTGGACAGATACAATCGATGTG
Source organism: Helianthus tuberosus (assembly GCA_030545235.1). Lineage (NCBI taxonomy): Eukaryota > Viridiplantae > Streptophyta > Magnoliopsida > Asterales > Asteraceae > Helianthus > Helianthus tuberosus. The sequence goes on along the minus strand of JARYGA010034565.1, from coordinate 8,423 downwards.
ACCAACTTCATTGCATTGATAACAGGTTCTTGTCTCCTTTTTCTGAACAATATCATTCTTCACTTCCTCTTGCTTCTTAGCAAGGAATTCTTTGTTCGTCTGCTTTCTGAACAAATTTTCTTTCTCTTCTTCAGATGATGTTCCTGAAACAAATTTAGTTTTTGATTTATAAATTTTCTCATTTTTATAATTTTCTGGTGGAATAAAACCTAAACCTTTCTTTTTGAAATTACCGTTATGGTTTGGTTTCTTTTGATAACCCGAACCAGAACTGTAACCCTTTTTCTTGTTTAACCTTTGTTGAACTCTTGAGGTGTACTTTTTAGGTTTTTCAGTGAGATTTACATCTTTTATTTCAGAAATATTAATTTCTGTTAATTTGAAAACCTTGTTGGTCATTTCAGTTTTAACACCTCTTATTGGAAATTCTTCATCAGAAAATAATTTCTCAGAGTCATTCAAAGTATATGCTACTTTGAATGTTTCGCCATTCAAATTATTTTGTGACATCAGAAAATCTTTATTGTAAACCCTTTTGCCCTTTTCGACTGTCGGACTTGACGTGTCAGACTTTGACTTTGATTCTGACTCCTTAGTTTCATCTTTATCCAACACGTGATCGACCACTTTCTTTATTAACTCAGACTCATGATCAGTGTCGGACGATGTGAATGTGACATCAATATTATCTGGCAATCCATCTGAAGGTTCAGACTCCCACTTTAAATTGGTTGCCTTTTTGACTCTTTCTGAATTAGGATTTCGTGGAGAATATCCATTTTCAAGCGGCGGTGGACACTTGGTATAATCAGTACTGTGTTTCTTACCAGTATCCTTTACTTCAATATCCTCATCTTCAAACACTTTCATGCCTTCTACTGTAGGATAAATCATGTCAATCACATAAGAAGCACATGAGTAACTTCTCAATAACCTGTTTACCCTTTCAGTTTCTATCCTTTGGGTTTTCAATTTTTGTTCAAGTACAGCACATTTCTCAATGTAATTATTGATGATTTTCTGCTTTGTCATGAACGCTCCATTGAGTGTCTTCATAGCTGTTGCTTGTTCACTGCTTGACTCGTTATATTGATTCATAGCTTTATTTAAAACATCATAAGATTCTTTCAGTCTGTTCATGTTATGAATAAATTTGTTGTTGTGCTTTTTCACAGTATCACAATTTTCACATTTCTCAGGCATCTTTTTTGCATCAACTTCCTTCTCAATCTTGAAAGCTGGAATTTCTTTAACCTGCTTCTTAATCACTCGAACATCATCATCACTGTCATCTTGTTTTTTAATTTTCTTCTTTATCACTCGAACATTTTCATCATCACTGTCATCTTTCTCACCTTGTCTTTCTTTGAGCTCTTTCATTTTACCTGCATAATACGAATTATCATCATCACTATCATCTTGTTTATTTAACCTTTGCTGCCTTATGATTCTTCTTTTTCACAGCTTGTTTTTCTTTTGTTTTACCTGCAAAAAACAAATCATCATTATCACTATCAATTAAAAATTTTCTTTGATAATTTTTAAGTTTTCGAATTTCTTCGGCATCACTATCTTCAACGATTGGTGCTTTTCTTGAAGCCCTATTTGTTGAAACTGGTTCTTCTTCTTTCTTTTTCGGACTTTTTTCTTCTTCAGCAGTTGAATCATCAAAAATTTGAGCAATAAATTCCTTAGGCTTTGAGATATTTTCAACTGGACAATATTTGTCCCAGCTAAAACCTTCTGGCAATCTTTCATCATCTTGATCTATCAAACCATAACAAACTCTTCTCTTTGATGGTTCTACGATCATTTCCTTCTTAGCATGTGAAGTTTGTGGCGATTGTTGTTGATTCGGAGCAACTTGATGATAAATCGCTTTTCGATAATAATCGTTGTTGCCGAATGGATTTGTGCTCCACTTGCTTTGCGATTTGTACATTCTCATTTAAGAGGATCGGATTGTGACCCAAACGAGTCGTTCGGAAGAGCTCAAATCCATTTCAGAGGCGGAAACAGAGAAACGGATGTGTAAACAGCTTGAAATACACTTTAATCCTCTTGTATATTGATTTAACAACGTTTACAATCAAAGGATAAACCGGCAGCACCTCGGTATCACTTGGCTATCTCTGATCTAACTGTTACAAATGACAAGCCTATCATCCTATTTATACTAAACAGCTTTCGCTTGAAGACATACAAGCGAAACCCACAATAATAAATTCAAGCGAAACCCAACATTATAATATTCTTGATTCAAGCGAAAGCCTTTAATTATAGAAATCTGATTTTTCCTCTTGTGATGATGTCATTGATGATGTCACTTTGATGATGTCATCATGACATCATGCTTAAACAACTTCGCAACGAACCCGAGACTCGATATAAGACGAAGTCGACAGATGAATGCACTAACATCTCCCTGCAACGAAAACAAGTAACTTTAGTTTTATCAAAACCTAAAGTAGAAACATTAGCATCACGAAAATCATCTCTTCCAGTAATTTGTTTAAATTTCTCAGCTCTTCTCAATACGCTAGCCAAACACCACTTAATATCCAGTAATTCCATCTCCTCAACATCAATCTGATCGTAATCCTCTTTTGTCAACATTGGATTTCCGATCCTTCCTGCAACTAAACTCTCATAAGATTCTAACACGGTCACCAACAAAGACATATGACATTTAGCTACTTCTTCAGAGAAATTCTGACTGTTCTGAAGATGTAATGCAATGTTACAGTTTAGCACTTGACCTTTACCATCGTAAGATGTTGCCGAAAAATTTGGATCAAATGATGGATATGAAGAAAATTCATTATTGTTGTTCGATCCTCGAAAGATCTTCCAGAAGAACTTTTTGCATTAAAAGAAGTTTCAATCTTTGGTGCAATGTTGGTCTTATCACTAGTACCTCCTTTGTAATACATACCAATGTCTTGTTCACCATTAAAGTCATTCATTCTCGCCATCTTTCGTTTTTCCATCTCTTGAACTTAGAGTTTTTCAATAAACTTGCTCAATGTTAGATTGTCAAACTCATCATTATTCTTCAACATCATAAGATACGTGCCCCAAACATCTTGTGGCAACGTATCGGCCAAGTTTTCAATCCATTCTTCATTATATTTCTTGATGTTCAATCTCTTCATGTTAACCACCAAATTGCAATATCTTTCTATAATCTGCTTGGTGTTTTCAGTTTTTAATCCACGAAATAAATCAAATTCTTTCTTCAAAAGCGATTTTTTGTTCTTGATCATGTCTTAAGTTCCAACAAACTTTGTTTTTAGTGCTTTCCATATTGGTGTGCACTTCCGTTGTGTTGTAATAAAATCAATATTTCTTCCTTAATAGCTTGCTGCAATATACTGACCATCTTTTCACTTTTGTATTTCTTTTTCTCATCAATACTTAGATCTTTAATAGCAACATCCTCTCCGTCATCATTAACCGGTCTAATATATCGTTGTTCAACACATTCCCATGCATCTAAGTAATTTGCTTGAAACCAATTTTCGAAACGCTCCTCCCATCCACTATACTCTTCAATATTCATGAGCTTAGGCGGTTTTTGCATAGTGCCCATTTCATTTTCTAACATCGCATTCTGAGTCATAGTGATCGGAGTTGCAAATGCGTTGTAAAATTCATTTTCCATGATTTGATTTTGAAAATTTCACAAACTCAGAATTTCAAACGAACTGGAGACTTGAAACGAACTGGATGTTTCAAACGAACTGACACTGGTGCGATCTGGAATTACTCTCTTCGTGCGAACTGATGAATCTCAAACGACCTGAGTATTCTCAAACGACTTCGTACGAACTGGATTGATTTTCAAACGACCTGGAGCAAAAACTTCAAACCGTGCGATCTGGACTCACTCCGTGCGAGCTGGAGGTTCAATTCGTGCGAACTGATCTTTGTTCCACGCGAACTGGGTAAGTTACAAACGATCTGGATACTTTGTGCGGACTGAGTCAACAATTTCACACGACCTGGATAAAATTCCAAGTGAATTGACAATTTCACGTGATCTGAGTTACTTTGTGCGATGTGAATAATCAGCTCGTGCAAATTGGATACATTTTCACACGAACTGGAGAGCAACTCGTGCGAACTGATGATGATGTCACACGATCGGATATGTTTTTGATAAAATTGATCAAGTTTTGTTGGTGCATGTTTGTGACAACAGCTTAGATTTGGTCTTTGGATATCTTGTAATTAGTTAAACGATAAACAGTTAGCGGGTTTAGCTTTGTAATAGTTAGTTGTAATGTTTGGGCTAACTAAACCCAACGAATTGGGTGTGTGGAGGCGAATTGGGCCTGTCCAATTCGCAGTCCATGTTGGAAGCCTTGGCCCAAGTAGTAACCTTGTGTTATATAAACAAGGTTAGACTTTAGGGTTAATGTTAATCAGCCAGAACATTGTTTGAGAGCAAATTCGTGAGAGTGCAAAGGCCTTGGACGAATTTGGAGTTGGTTAGGGTTTGATTGATTGTAAAACGTTTGTTTGGATAATCAATAGAAACCCTGGTTGAAAGTGTCTTGCTGTTTCTGTTTCTACTTGTTTCTGTGATATTCTGATCAAGAGGATTCCGCACTCTTGATTGGAAAGACAATTCTGTGAAAGATCCATACGAATAGGGGACCTACAATTGGTATCAGAGCATTAGGCTCTTGAAGGCTCGGTTCAGAATTGTGTCTGCAGAAACAGGGAGTTTTTTTGAATTTTTGAAAACTAGGGTTTTGAAATTTTCGAAATTGTTCTGTTTGTTTGATAAAAATTTTCGAAATTCTTGGCTGTTTTGATAAAAATTTTCGAGATTTATTGGCTGTTTTGATATTTTGCTTTGTTTGTTTGCTGATTTGCAGGTTTGCAGGCTTGCTGATTTGCAGGTTTGGCTGAAATTCGAAGATTGTTCTTGGTTTCTTCATCAAGTTCATCGAATTTGGGTGAAAAGGTTGCTGTTTTTGCTGCTTCGATTCTGCAGAAGTTGTTAGGAGAATCCAGAAAATAATCAGAATTTTCGAAAAGATTAAGTTTCCAAATTTACTGGGTGGCGAAATTGACTGTACTGGCGAATTTGACTGATCTGCGAATTTAACCAGCATAGTTATCGGCGAAGTTAAATCCAAAGGCGACTTTGGTAACCGTGAAATTTTCCACAGCGAAAATATTACGGTTTTCAGCGACTTACCAGTCGTCGTAATAGCGAACTGGTTACCCGGCGAAATTATTCTGAGCGAAATTAACAGACCTGTCAGCGAACTAGACCATCGAACTTGACTTGTCAGCGAAGCAGGCCTAGCGAAATTAACAACACCCCCAGCGAATTTAAGGCAGCAATTTTAATTTAAGTGGTGGAATATTTTCTGGCAAGCGTCGATAAAATTTAGGTGTTTTGAAAATAGAAATTGATCCGTAGCTCGTTAGACAGAACCGTTTGGACCATTAGATTCCTTGGATTTTTAGGGTAAAAAAAAAAAAAAAAAAAAAAAAAAAAAAAACAGACTCTGGAAAATCCCGAAAACGGTTTTCGACATTATATATCATTGGAATCGTAATCTCGAGACGAATCTAACGGTATAACTTGGTAAAAACAGATTTCGGACTAAAATTGTACGGTTTTACCAGTCTGCTTAAGTTAAAATGTCGAACATGTCTAAATTGAACGAACTCTTAAGAATGGAACATGAGGTAGGCACAACGAACAAACCACCTAAGATGATGAAGGTGGAGAACTACTTGACATGGAAGGATCGGTTTCAATCCTTTGTTGAGTACCAGGACACTCGTATGTGGATGTGTATAGAGGATGGGTATGCGAACCCAACTCATGACTTTGAGGGAAGACAACGTGTAACTGCTTATGTTGATATGGATGCTGAACAGAAGAAAATGTATGAGGCTGAAAAGAGAGCCTTGGCAGCCATTAAAATGTCTTTACCTGATGGCATCAAGCATACCTTTAAGAAGTACACTACTTCAAAGGCAATGTGGGATGCGCTAGAAAAGAGATATGAAGGAAATCCTGATGTCAAGAAGAACAAAGTTGATTTACTGAAGAAGCAATTTGCTGTGTTTAAGTACATGAAAAACGAGTCTCTTGAGGACGTCATCACTCGATACTATCATTTGATGTCAGAATTGGACAATTATGATATAGAATGCTATACTGACATAGAGAAAAATGACAAGCTGCTGGATGCTCTACCTGCTAAATGGGATATCTACACTCTCATGATAAAAGGAGAAGCAGATTATGACACAAAGGAGCTAGAAGAAGTGGTTGGAAAGCTAAGAGCTTATGAGCTCAACATGAAGAAGAAGGACACTGGATATGATCAGGTTCAAGATCCAGGGATCTACAATGGGCTTACATCGTCTTCATCTCATGATGCTTCTAGCGACTCAGCCACTGCTTTTCTCTCGCATGAAAATGAGCAGGTCACAGTAAATGATGATGGTGATGTGTGTTTTGTAGCTGCTTCAGGTGGATCAACAGGAGCTAACAGAACATCTGGTTCTAAGCAGAGTAGTGGTGTTAAGTCGATGCCAATGAGTGTGAAGTCTGCTGAAGAGCATCTTGCTCTACTTGCTTCATTTGTTGCTTCATATGAAAACTACATTCAGGGGAAGATATCTGATCCTGCCACTTTAGATGAAGATTACGATCAGATTGACCCTGATGATCTTGATGATATGGATTTGCAGTGGCAAATGGCCATGATTACTAGAAGAGTGAAGAGGTTTATGAACCGAACTGGAAGAAAGTTTATAGGAAAGACTGTTGGTTTTGATAAGACTAAAGTGAGATGCTTCAACTGTCAAAGTTATGGGCATTTCGCCAGGGAATGTCAAAAACAAAAGCAGGATACTTCGAGTCAGAGTTCAAACAATAGAAATGCTTCAAACAACTCTAACTCGAGAGCGCTGATCTCTACTGCTAGAGAAGGTTCATATGACTGGAGTGTTCACTTGGAGAATGATGACAATGTCACTCAGGCGTTCATGGCAGAGATAACGCAAATTGATGATGGTGAAGCTACAGTAGATGATGTTAAAGTTGAGAAGAAAAGTGATGCTGAGGCAGAGGTGAAGGCAGAGAGTAAAGCTGAAGAAAAGAAGGCTGATCAGACATCAGATGCTGAGGAGAAAAAGCAAAAGTCTGACCAGGAACGGGAAGCTGAAGAAAAGGAAGCTGAATACAAAAGAGTGAAAGATCAGCTTGCAGCTCTCATGGCCAACCTTGATAAACAAACAGGAGAGGTAAAGTCTAATTCTGTGTGTTTAAAATGTCGTGAATTACAGGGTGAAGTTGATAGGTTGTCCACACAAAACCAAAGTCTGGTGGGCGAGATGTCTACCATAAAAGAAGCAAACTTTTTTGCTAAAAGAAATGAATCGTCATACTTGAAGAAAATACAAGGTTATGAAACTAAAATTGAAGCTGTAACCTGTAAACTAAATGAAAAACTTCAAGTCATAAACTTAGCTCATGACATGATGGCTGAGAAAACAAAAGAGATTTCTGATAAATGCAAAGAGTTGTCAGATGCACAACTAAGAATTGTTGAACTTGAAAAGAAATTAGGTCAATTCAGGGATTCTACTTTTGTTATGAAACATATGATGGGTGGCTTGAAGAAAAGTAATGACAAAACCAGTGTGGGATTTCATGGTTTCAATGAAGTTCCACCTCCTGTTAGTCATGACTATTCTTTCTTGCCTAATGAAGATGAGCTCATGGACTTTGGGTCAACATTGCCAAGTAGTTCCACGTCACGTCAAGGAAATGTGTTTGAGAATGCTGATGCTAAGAAGGATAATAACAGCAAACCTATTTTGAAAAAGAATACATCACATCCTAAAAATAACAATCCAACTTTTGTTAAAAAGGTTAATTTTGTTCAAGGAAGTGACATGAAAAACGAAACCGCTGTTATTGAAAATGAATCTAATATAGAGTTTGCTAAAAATAAGAACAAAGAAAATTCTGAAACTAAGCAAACTGAACCAAATCCTTCTAAGGCATCATCACAAGAAAAACCCGAATCTAGTTCAAAGGCTTCAGAAAAGAAGTCTTCGAAACAGAAATCGTGCTTCAAATGTCACACCAAGGGACATGTAGCTAGTTGCTGTCCTAACAAAAAGAGTGAAGCACAAGTGAGTGAGGAGAAGAGAGAGAAGTCACCAGAGAAGAGTGGTGATAAACAGGAGAAGGAGTCCAACTCTCCAAAGAAATCTGCTCCTAAGCAACCAGAAAATGTTGCTGTTGGTGAAGATAAGGCTGAAAAAGGAACTCCACAAGTTCCTCGTTTTCAAAGAAATCAACCAAGATTTCAGCCTAGATCTCCACCAGGCAGATTTGAGAGACCTAGAAGCAGTTCACCTAGAATGAACAATTT
>JARYGA010034564.1:0-25770 GCA_030545235.1 Helianthus tuberosus | reverse complement strand
TGATCACCTTTGAAGAAAGCACTGATGCTCAACATCAGTGCTTAGCATACAACAGTGGAAAGTGAAACAGTAGTTTATAAAAGCATTGTCTATGTAATCAGCAGTTAGACATCAATGGTTGTAATAGTCAGTGTTTGTAGTTTGTTAGTCAGTTAGATGTCAGTTTCATGGTGACGTCAGCTTTGATTCTCAGTGGTTTGATCAGCACTATAAATAGAACAGTATCCTATACTATTCTATTTGATTGAGAGAGTCTTCTCCTCCAATCCGTTCATCTTGTGCGATCAACCAGTGAGCTCAGGCTATGGGGGAGTTGTGTATGTAAGCATGCATGTAATCATTATGTTTATAATCTTATGACTAATGAAAAACATGTGTTTATCAAAACCATTTCTCCTTGATTGTGTTTACAAAGTTTGTTTCCATTTCCGCTGCGTTTAATCACACTTTATATTCATTCATTTGTCCAATTATACAAACAAACACAATCATGACAGCCTTAGATCCTATCAATTGGTATCAGAGCTTGGACAGTCAAATTCGATCTAACAATCAATTTAACATAACAGTTCAGCTCAAAATTCATTGATGCTAAGGGTGGTCGTATTTAGTTGTAAAAACAGAGTAACGATTAATCACGTCCAAAGTTGATTATTCAAAAACTCTGTAAAACAACCAAGTTGTTATCTATCACGTAGAATTCACATAATACTGATGAGCTTTATGATACTTCAGTGATTATATTGAAAACTATGTTGGTTCCATGATTGGTTGCTGCTAAGGTCTCATCTCAAGTCATTAAAGACCTATGTTTAGAAAATGGAATTTATGTCCTTGGTACCTTATGAGAGATGAACAAAACCTTAGGAACAAGATCTTATATGTGAACAACAATTTTGAAAACTTGCAAAAGTTAAAAACAAAATTGTTCAAAATTAAAATGAGAAATCAGCAGTCTTAAAAATATGCATTAAACTTAACCATGGATCAACTCCAAACTATTGGTAGAAAATACCAGAGTGTTAAAAGGAGTCTGAATCTATTCAAATCACTTGTGATAAAAGAATAGGATCCTACAGTGGTTATGGTTTGATGTTTAGAAAACCAGATCATGAGTAGTGTGAAATTTGGCATAAGCATCCAAAAATGACCAAATCTCTCAAAACACTGCTGAAAATGATTCTGGATTAAGTATTCCTTCCTTAAAACCTTCCAGTAAGTATTTCAATACTTATCTATGGATAGGGTAAAAATGAAAGGAAGAAAAATCACAAAAACTCAAAAGTGTAATTATCTCAAAACTTTTGAAATCAAAAGAAAAGAGTATAAATCTAAAAACACTTGAGAGTACACAGGTTAGTACTACAAAAGGAAAACCTAAACAAACCATCATTCTTGTTCAAACATCAGCTACCATACAACTGTGTGCAACCACTGTTTCAGGGAAGTTCAGGTAACAAAAGTATACTAGTTAATAACTATATAAGAGGACTAGACAAAACTTTTCAAAATTCACCACATGGTAATAAGGTCTATAAAATACTTTCAAAACCTTTGTGAACAAGCTTCCTCATGTTTGCAATCATCTGACAAGGAAATGGTGTCCAACAGTGGTTATAAAATTCTGACCACTGACTACTTTCCTAAACCTGAGAATGAAGTGATTTTGACCGTATGAAAATTTAGTTTACGAAGATTTTTCAATGCCGAGAACCTCGATCAGAGTGTAAAAAAGGCGTAAGGTTCACAATAGTGTAAAATTAAAATGGGATATACAGGGCTAGGATTCGAGTTACAGGAACAAGGGCCAAACCAACCACCCAAGAATGGAATCGTCGAGCGAAAACACTTGACAACCTCCTAGAAGCAGCTTTTCTTGCCACCAGACCTTTCTCCATCAATTAGGAATCTGATGCCGTCACTAAACACATTCCTTAAATTATAGCGATTTGTTGAGTGTTTTTTTTGGTGTCCAATCCGCATATATATCACCATTGCCCTTGATTTTCTTGACTGTATATCTCTTAAATGTCAACATATACACGTGTGATTTAGTTTACGAATATTTTTCAATGCCGAGAACCTCGATCAGAGTGTAAAAAAGGCGTAAGGTTCACAATGGTGTAAAATTAAAATGGGATATACCGGGCTAGGATTCGAGTTACAGGAACAAGGGCCAAACCAACCACCCAAGAATGGAAACGTCGAGCGAAAACACTTTACAACCTCCTAGAATAAGCTTTTATTGCCACCAGACCTTTCTCCATCAATTAGGAATCTGATGCCGTCACTAAACACATTCCTTAAATTGTAGCCATTTGTTGAGTGTTTTTTTTTTGGTGTCTAATCCGCATATATATCACCATTACCCTTGATTTTCTTGACTGTATATCTCTTAAATGTCAACATATACACGTGTGATTTAGTTTACGAATATTTTTCAATGCCGAGAACCTCGATCAGAGAGTAAGAAATGCGTAAGGTTCACAATGGTGTAAAATTAAATTGGGATATACCGGGCTAGGATTCGAGTTACAGGAACAAGGGCCAAACCAACCACCCAAGAATGGAATCGTCGAGCGAAAACAGTTGACAACCTCTTAGAAGCAGCTTTTCTTGCCACCAGACCTATCTCCATCAATTAGGAATCTGATGCCGTCACTAAACACATTCCTAAAATTGTAGCGATTTGTTGAGTGTTTTTTTTGTGTCTAATCCGCATATATATCACCATTGCCCATGATTTTCTTGACTGTATATCTCTTAAATGTCAACATATACACGTGTGATTTAGTTTACAAAGATTTTTCAATGCCGAGAACCTCGATCAGAGAGTAAAAAAGGCGTAAGGTTCACAATGGTGTAAAATTAAAATGGGATATACCGGGCTAGGATTCGAGTTACAGGAACAAGGGCCAAACCAACCACCCAAGAATGGAATCGTCGAGCGAAAACACTTGACAACCTCCTAGAAGCAACTTTTCTTGCCACCAGACCTTTCTCCATCAATCAGGAATCTGATGCCGTCACTAAACACATTCCTTAAATTGTAGCGATTTGTTGAGTGTTTTTTTTGGTGTCTAATCCGAATATATATCACCATTGCCCTTGATTTTCTTGACTGTATATCTCTTAAATGTCAACATATACACGTGTGATTTAGTTTACGAAGATTTTTCAATGCCGAGAACCTCGATCAGAGTGTAAAAAAGGCGTAAGGTTCACAATAGTGTAAAATTAAAATGGGATATACCGGGCAAGGATTCGAGTTACAGGAACAAGGGCCAAACCAACCACCCAAGAATGCAATCGTCGACAGAAAACACTTGACAACCTCCTAGAAGCAGCTTTTCTTGCCACCAGACGTTTCTCCATCAATTAGGAATCTGATGCCGTCACTAAACACATTCCTTAAATTGTAGCGATTTGTTGAGTGTTTTTTTGGTGTCTAATCCGCATATATATCACCATTGCCCTTGATTTTCTTGACTGTATATCTCTTAAATGTCAACATATACACGTGTGATTTAGTTTACGAAGATTTTTCAATGCCGAGAACCTCGATTAGAGTGTAAAAAGGGCGTAAGGTTCACAATGGTGTAAAATTAAAATGGGATATACCGAGCTAGGATTCGAGTTACAGGAACAAGGGGCCAAACCTACCACCCAAGAATGGAATCGTCGAGCGAAAACACTTGACAACCTCCTAGAAGCAGCTTTTCTTGCCACCAGACCTTTCTCCATCAATTAGGAATCTGATGCCGTCACTAAACACATTCCTTAAATTGTAGCGATTTGTTGAGTGTTTTTTTTGGTGTCTAATCCGCATATATATCACCATTGCCCTTGATTTTCTTGACTGTATATCTCTTAAATGTCAACATATACACGTGTGATTTAGTTTACGAAGATTTTCAATGCCGAGAACCTCGATCAGAGAGTAAAAATGGCGTAAGGTTTACAATGCTGTAAAATTAAAATGGGATATACCGGACTAGGATTCGAGTTACAGAAACAAGGGCCAAACCTACCACCCAAGAATGGAATCGTCGAGCGAAAACACTTGACAACCTCCTAGAAGCAGCTTTTCTTGCCACCAGACCTTTCTCCATTAATTAGGAATCTGATGCCGTCACTAAACACATTCCTTAAATTGTAGCGATTTGTTGAGTGTTTTTTTTTGGTTTCTAATCCGCATATATATCACCATTGCCATTGATTTTCTTGACTGTATATCTCTTAAATGTCAACATATACACGTGTGATTTAGTTTACGAAGATTTTTCAATGCCGAGAACCTCGATCAGAGTGTAAAAAAGGCGTAAGGTTCACAATGGTGTAAAATTAAAATGGGATATACCGGGCTAGGATTCGAGTTACAGGAACAAGGGCCATACCAACCACCGAAGAATGGAATCGTCGAGCGAAAACACTTGACAACCTCCTAGAAGCAGCTTTTCTTGCCACCAGACCTTTCTCCATCAATTAGGAATCTGATGCCGTCACTAAACACATTCCTTAAATTGTAGCCATTTGTTGAGTGTTTTTTTGGTGTCTAATCCGCATATATATCACCATTGCCCTTGATTTTCTTGACTGTATATCTCTTAAATGTCAACGTATACACGTGTGATTTAGTTTACGAAGATTTTTCAATGCCGAGAACCACGATCAGAGGGTAAAAAAGGCGTAAGATTCAAAATGGTGTAAAATTAAAATGGGATATACCGGGCTAGGATTCGAGTTACAGGAACAAGGGCCAAAACAAACACCCAAGAATGGAATCGTCGAGCGAAAACACTTGACAACCTCCTAGAAGCGGCTTTTCTTACCACCAGACATTTCTCCATCAATTAGGAATCTGATGCCGTCACAAAACACATTCCTTAAATTGTAGCCATTAGTTGAGTGTTTTTTTTGTGTCTAATCCGCATATATATCACCATTGCCCTTGATTTTCTTGACTTTATATCTCTTAAATGTCAACATATACACGTGTGACTTAGTTTACGAAGATTTTTCAATGCCGAGAACGTCTATCAGAGAGTAAAAAAGCCGTAAGGTTCACAATGATGTAAAATTAAAATGAGATATTGCGGGCTAGGATTCGAGTTACAGGAACAAGGGCCAAACCAACCACCCAAGAATGGAATCGTCGAGCGAAAACACTTGACAAACTCCTAGAAGCAGCTTTTCTTGCCACCAGACATTTCTCCATCAATTAGGAATCTGATGCCGTCACTAAACACATTAATTAAATTGTAGCCATTTGTTGAGTGTTTTTAATTGGTGTCTAATCCGCATATATATCACCATTGCCCTTGATTTTCTTGACTGTATATCTCTTAAATGTCAACATATACACGTGTGATTTAGTTTACGAAGATTTTTCAATGCCGAGAACCTCGATCAGAGAGTAAAAAAGGCGTAAGGTTCACAATGGTGTAAAATTAAATAGGGATATACCGGGCTAGGATTCGAGTTACAGGAACAAGGGCCAAACCAACCACCCTAGAATGGAATCGTCGAGCGAAAACACTTGACAACCTCCTAGAAGCAGCTTTTCTTGCCACCAGACCTTTCTCCAACAATTAGGAATCTGAAGCCGTCACTAAACACATTCCTTAAATTGTAGCGATTTGTTGAGTGTTTTTTTTTTGGTGTCTAATCCGCATTTATATCACCATTGCTCTTGATTTTATTGACTGTATATCTCTTAAATGTCAACATATACACGTGTGATTTAGTTTACGAAGATTTTTCAATGCCGAGAACCTCGATCAGAGAGTAAAAAAGGCGTTAGGTTCACAATGGTGTAAAATTAAAATGGGATATACCGGGCTAGGATTCGAGTTACAGGAACAAGGGCCAAACTAAAGATCCAAGAATGGAATCGTCGAGCGAAAACACTTGACAACCTCCTAGAAGCAGCTTTTCTTACCACCAGACATTTCTCCATCAGTTAGGAATCTGATGTCGTCACTAAACACATTCCTTAAATTGTAGCGATTTGTTGAGTGTTTTTTTTTTGTGTGTAATCCGCATATATATCACCATTGCCCTTGATTTTCTTAACTGTATATCTCTTAAATGTCAACATATACACGTGTGATTTAGTTTACGAAGATTTTTCAATGCCGAGAACCTCGATCAGTGGGTAAAAAAGGCGTAAGGTTCAAAATGGTGTAAAATTAAATTGGGATATGCCAGGCTAGGATTCGAGTTACAGGAACAAGGGCCAAATCAACCACCCTAGAATGGAATCGTCGAGCGAAAACACTTGACAACCTCCTAGAAGCAGCTTTTCTTGCCACCAGACCTTTCTCCAACAATTAGGAATCTGATGCCGTCACTAAACACAATACTTAAATTGTAGCGATTTGTTGAGTGTTTTTTTTTGTGTGTCTAATCTGCATTTATATCACCAATGCCCTTGATTTTATTGACTGTATATCTCTTAAATGTCAACATATACACGTGTGATTTAGTTTACGAAGATTTTTCAATGCCGAGAACCTCGATCAGAGAGTAAAAAAGGCGTAAGGTTCACAATGGTGTAAAATTAAAATGGGATATACCGGGTTAGGATTCAAGTTACAGGAACAAGGGCCAAACCAAAGACCCAAGAATGGAATCGTCGAGCGAAAACACTTGACAACCTCCTAGAAGCAGCTTTTCTTACCACCAGACATTTCTCCATCAATTAGGAATCTGATGTCGTCACTAAACACATTCCTTAAATTGTAGCGATTTATTGAGTGTTTTTTTAGGTCTAATCCGCATATATATATCACCATTGCGCTTGATTTTCTGGACTGTATATCTCTTAAATGTCATCATGTACACGTGTGATTTAGTTTACGAAGATTTTTCAATGCCGAGAACCTCGATCAGGGGGTAAAAAAGGCGTAAGGTTCACAATGGTGTAAAATTAAAATGGGATATACCGGGCTAGGATTCGAGTTACAGGAACAAGGGACAAAACAAACACCCAAGAATGGAATCATCGAGCGAAAACACTTGAAAACCTCCTAGAAGCGGCTTTTCTTACCACCAGACATTTCTCCATCAATTAGGAATCTGATGCCGTCACTAAACACATTCCTTAAATTGTAGCCATTTGTTGAGTGTTTTTTTTGGTGTCCAATCCGCATATATATCACCATTGCCCTTGATTTTCTTGACTGTATATCTCTTAAATGTCAACATATACACGTGTGATTTAGTTTACGAAGATTTTTCAATGCCAAGAACCTCTATCAGAGAGTAAAAAAGGCGTAAGGTTCACAATGATGTAAAATTAAAATGGGATATACCGGGCTAGGATTCGAGTTACAGGAACAAGGGCCAAACCAACCACCCTAGAATGGAATCGTCGAGCGAAAACACTTGACAACCTCCTAGAAGCAGCGTTTCTTGCCACCAGACCTTATTCCATCAATTAGGAATCTGATGCCGTCACTAAACACATTCCTTAAATTGTAGCGATTTGTTGAGTGTTTTTTTTTGTGTCTAATCCGCATATATATCACCATTACCCTTTATTTTCTTGACAGTATATCTCTTAAATGTCAACATATACACGTGTGATTTAGTTTACGTAGATTTTTCAATGCCGAGAACCTCGATCAGAGAGTAAAAAAGGTGTAAGGTTCACAACGGTGTAATATTAAAATGGGATATACGGGGCTAGGATTCGAGTTACAGGAACAAGGGCCAAACCAAACACCCAAGAATGGAGTCGTCGAGCGAAAACACTTGACAACCTCCTAGAAGCAGCTTTTCTTGCCACCAGACCTTTCTCCATCAATTAGGAATCTGATGTCGTCACAAAACACATTCCTTAAATTGTAGCGATTTGTTTAGTGTTTTTTTTTTGGTGTCTAATCCGCATATATATCACCATTGCCCTTGATTTTCTTGACTGTATATCTCTTAAATGTCAACATATACACGTGTGATTTAGTTTACGAAGATTTTTCAATGCCGAGAACCTCGATCAGAGAGTAAAAAAGGCGTAAGGGTCAAAATGGTGTAATATTAAAATGGGATATACCGGGCTAGGATTCGAGTTACAGGAACAAGGGCCAAACCAAACACCCAAGAATGGAATCGTCGAACGAAAACACTTGACAACCACCTAGAAGCAGCTTTTCTTGCCACCAGACCTTTCTCCATCTATTAGGAATCTGATGTCGTCACTAAACACATTCCTTAAATTGTAGCGATTTGTTGAGTGTTTTTTTTTGTGTCTAATCCGCATATATATCACCATTCACCCTTGATTTTCTTGACTGTATATCTCTTAAATGTCAACATATACATGTGTGATTTAGTTTACAAAGATTTTTCAATGCCGAGAACCTCGATCAGAGAGTAAAAAAGGCGTAAGGGTCACAATGGTGTAAAATTAAAATGGGATATACCGGGCTAGGATTCGAGTTACAGGAACAAGGGCCAAACCAAACACCCAAGAATGGAATCGTCAAGCGAAAACACTTAACAACCTCCTAGAAGCAGCTTTTCTTGCCACCAGACCTTTCTCCATCAATTAGGAATCTGATGCCGTCACTAAACACATTCCTTAAATTGTAGCGATTTGTTAAGTGTTTTTTTTGGTGTCTAATCCGCAAATATATCACCATTGCCCTTGATTTTCTTGACTGTATATCTCTTAAACGTCAACATATACACGTGTGATTTAGTTTACGAAGATTTTTCAATGCCGAGAACCTCTATCAGAGAGTAAAAAAGGCGTAAGGTTCACAATGATGTAAAATTAAAATGGGATATACCGGGCTAGGATTCGAGTTACAGGAACAAGGGCCAAACCAACCACCCAAGAATGGAATCGTCGAGCGAAAACACTTGACAAACTCCTAGAAGCAGCTATTCTTGCCACCAGACCTTTCTCCATCAATTAGGAATCTGATGCCGTCACTAAACTCATTCCTTAAATTGTAGCCAATTGTTGAGTGTTTTTAATTGGTGTCTAATCCGCATATATATCACCATTGCCCTTGATTTTCTTGACTGTATATCTCTTAAATGTCAACATATACACGTGTGATTTAGTTTACGAAGATTTTTCAATGCCGAGAACCTCGATCAGAGAGTAAAAAAGGCGTAAGGTTCACAATGGTGTAAAATTAAATTGGGATATACAGGGCTAGGATTCGAGTTACAGGAACAAGGGCCAAACCAACCACCCAAGAATGGAATCGTCGAGCGAAAACATATGACAACCTCCAAGAAGCAGCTTTTCTTTCCACCACACCTTTCTCCATCAATTAGGAATTTGATAACGTCACTAAACACATTCCTTAAATTGTAGCGATTTGTTGAGTGTTTTTTTTGGTGTCTAATCCGCATATATATCACCATTACCCTTCATTTTCTTGACTGTATATCTCTTAAATGTCAACTTATACACGTGTGATTTAGCTTACGAAGATTTTTCAATGCCGAGAACCTCGATCAGAGAGTAAAAAAGGCGTAAGGTTCACAATGGTGTAATATTAAAATGGGATATACCGGGCTAGGATTCGAGTTACAGGAACAAGGGCCAAACCAAACACCCAAGAATGGAATCATCGAGCGAAAACACTTAACAACCTCCTAGAAGCAGCTTTTCTTGCCACCAGACCTTTCTCCATCAATTAGGAATCTGATGCCGTCCCTAAACACATTCCTTAAATTGTAGCGATTTGTTAAGTGTTTTTTTTTTGTGTCTAATCCGCATATATATCACCATTGCCCTTGATTTTCTTGACTGTATATCTCTTAAATGTCAACATATACACGTGTGATTTAGTTTACGAAGATTTTTCAATGCCGAGAACCTCTATCAGAGAGTAAAAAAGGCGTAAGGTTCACAATGATGTAAAATTAAAATGGGATATACCGGGTTAGGATTCGAGTTACAGGAACAAGGGCCAAACCAACCACCCAAGAATGGAATCGTCGAGCGAAAACACTTGACAAACTCCTAGAAGCAGCTATTCTTGCCACCAGACCTTTCTCCATCAATTAGGAATCTGATGCCGTCACTAAACACATTCCTTAAATTGTAGCCAATTGTTGAGTGTTTTTAATTGGTGTCTAATCCGCATATATATCACCATTGCCCTTAATTTTTTTGACTGTATATCTCTTAAATGTCAACATATACACGTGTGATTTAGTTTACGAAGATTTTTCAATGCCGAGAACCTCGATCAGAGAGTAAAAAAGGCGTAAGGGTCACAATGGTGTAATATTAAAATGGGATATACCGGGCTAGGATTCGAGTTACAGGAACAAGGGCCAAACCAAACACCCAAGAATGGAATCGTCGAGCGAAAACACTTGACAACCTCCTAGAAGCAGCTTTACTTGCCATCAGACCTTTCTCCATCAATTAGGAAGCTGATGTCGTCACTAAACACATTTCTTAAATTGTAGCGATTTGTTGAGTGTTTTTTTTTTGTGTCTAATCCGCATATATATCACCATTGCCCTTGATTTTCTTGACTGTATATCTCTTAAATGTCAACATATACACGTGTGATTTAGTTTACGAAGATTTTTCAATGCCGAGAACCTCGATCATAGAGTAAAAAAGGCGTAGGGTTCACAATGGTGTAAAATTAAAATGGGATATACCGGGCTAGGATTCGAGTTACAGGAACAAGGGCCAAACCAAACACCCAAGAATGGAATCGTCGAGCGAAAACACTTGACAACCTCCAAGAAGCAGCTTTTCTTGCCACCAGACCTTTCTCCATCAATTAGGAATCTCATGCCGTCACTAAACACATTCCTTAAATTGTAGCGATTTGTTAAGTGTTTTTTTTTTGTGTCTAATCCGCATATATATCACCATTGCCCTTGATTTTCTTGACTGTATATCTCTTAAATGTCAACATATACACGTGTGATTTAGTTTACGAATATTTTTCAATGCCGAGAACCTCGATCAGAGAGTAAAAAAGGCGTAAGGTTCACAATGGTGTAAAATTAAAATGGGATATACCGGGCTAGGATTCGAGTTACAGGAACAAGGGCCAAACCAAAGACCCAAGAATGGAATCGTCGAGCGAAAACACTTGACAACCTCCTAGAAGCAGATTTTCTTACCACCAGACATTTCTCCATCAATTAGGAATCTGATGCCGACACTAAACACATTCCTTAAATTGTAGCGATTTGTTGAGTGTTTTTTTGTGTCTAATCCGCATATATATATCACCATTGCCCTTGATTTTCTTGACTGTATATCTCTTAAATGTCAACATATACATGTGTGATTTAGTTTACGAAGATTCTACAATGCCGAGAACATCGATCAGAGAGTAAAAAAGGCATAAGGTTCACAATGGTGTAAAATTAAATTGGGATATACTGGGCTAGGATTCGAGTTACAGGAACAAGGGCCAAACCAAACACGCAAGAATGGAATCGTCGAGCGAAAACACTTGACAACCTCCTAGAAGCAGCTTTTCTTGCCACCAGACCTTTCTCCATCAATTAGGAATCTGATGCCGTCACTAAACACATTCCTTAAATTGTAGCGATTTGTTGAGTGTTTTTTTTTGTGTCTAATCCGCATATATATCACCATTGCCCTTGATTTTCTTGACTGTATATCTATTAAATGTCAACATATACACGTGTGATTTAGTTTACGAAGATTTTTCAATGCCGAGAACCTCGATCAGAGAGTAAAAAAGGCGTAAGGTTCACAATGGTGTAAAATTAAAATGGGATATACCGCGCTAGGATTCGAGTTACAGGAACAAGGGCCAAACCAACCACCCAAGAATGGAAGCGTCGAGCGAAAACACATGACAACCTCCTAGAAGCAGCTTTTCTTTCCCCCAGACATTTCTCCATCAATTAGGAATCTGATGCCGTCATTAAACACATTCCTTAAATTGTAGCCATTTGTTGAGTGTTTTTTTTTGTGTCTAATCCGCATATATATCACCATTACCCGTGTTTTTCTAGACTGTATATCTCTTAAATGTCAACATATACACGTGTGATTTAGTTGACGAAGATTTTTGAATCCCGAGAACCTCGATTAGAGAGTAAAAAAGGCGTAAGGTTCACAATGGTGTAAAATTAAACTGGGATATACCGGGCTAGGATTCGAGTTACAGGAACAAGGGCCAAACCAACCACCCTAGAATGCAATCGTCGAGCGAAAACACTTGACAACCTCCTAGAAGCAGCTTTTCTTGCCACCAGACCTTTCTCCATCAATTAGGAATCTGATGCCGTCACTAAACACATTCCTTAAATTGTAGCGATTTGTTGAGTGTTTTTTTTTTGTGTCTAATCCGCATATATATCATCGTTGCCCTTGATTTTCTTGACTGTATATCTCTTAAAGGTCAACATATACACGAGTGATTTATTTTACGAAGATTTTTCAATGCTGAGAACCTCGATCAGAGAGTAAAAAAGGCGTAGGGTTCACAATTGTGTAAAATTAAAATGGGATATACCGGGCTAGGATTTGAGTTACAGGAACAAGGGCCAAACCAAACACCCAAGAATGGAATCGTCAAGCGAAAACACTTGACAACCTCCTAGAAGTAGCTTTTCTTGCCACCAGACCTTTCTCCATCAATTAGGAATCTGATGCCGTCACTAAACACATTCCTTAAATTGTAGCGATTTGTTGAGTGTTTTTTTTGTGTGACTAATCCGCATATATATCACCATTGCCCTTGATTTTCTTGACTGTATATCTCTTAAATGTCAACATATACACGTGTGATTTAGTTTACGAAGATTTTTCAATGCCGAGAACCTCGATCAGAGAGTAAAATAGGCGTAAGGTTCACAATGGTGTAAAATTAAAATGGGATATAACGGGCTAGGATTCGAGTTACAGGAACAAGGGCCAAACCAAAGACCCAAGAATGGAATCGTCGAGCGAAAACACTTGACAACCTCCTAGAAGCAGCTTTTCTTGCCACCAGACATTTCTCCATCAATTAGGAATCTGATGCCGACACTAAACACATTCATTAAATTGTAGCGATTTGTTGAGTGTTTTTTTTGTGACTAATCCGCATATATATCACCATTGCCCTAGATTTTCTTGACTGTATATCTCTTAAATGTCAACATATACACGTGTGATTTAGTTTACGAAGATTTTTCAATGCCGAGAACCTCGATCATAGAGTAAAAAAGGCGTAGGGGTCACAATGGTGTAAAATTAAAATGGGATATACCGGGCTAGGATTCGAGTTAAAGGAACAAGGGCCAAACCAAACACCCAAGAATGGAATCGTCGAGCGAAAACACTTGACAACCTCCTAGAAGCAGCTTTTCTTGCCACCAGACCTTTCTCCATCAATTAGGAATCTCATGCCGTCACTAAACACATTCCTTAAATTGTAGCGATTTGTTAAGTGTTTTTTTTTTGGTGTATAATCCGCATATATATCACCATTGCCCTTGATTTTCTTGACTGTATATCTCTTAAATGTCAACATATACACGTGTGATTTAGTTTACGAATATTTTTCAATGCCGAGAACCTCGATCAGAGAGTAAAAAAGGCGTAAGGTTCACAATGGTGTAAAATTAAAATGGGATATACCGGGCTAGGATTCGAGTTACAGGAACAAGGGCCAAACCAAAGACCCAAGAATGGAATCGTCGAGCGAAAACACTTGACAACCTCCTAGAAGCAGATTTTCTTACCACCAGACATTTCTCCATCAATTAGGAATCTGATGCCGACGCTAAACACATTCCTTAAATTGTAGCGATTTGTTGAGTGTTTTTTTGTCTCTAATCCGCATATATATCACCATTGTCCTAGATTTTCTTGACTGTATATCTCTTAAATGTCAACATATACATGTGTGATTTATTTTACGAAGATTCTTCAATGCCGAGAACCTCGATCAGAGAGTAAAAAAGGCATAAGGTTCACAATGGTGTATAATTAAATTGAGATATACTGGGCTAGGATTCGAGTTACAGGAACAAGGGCCAAACCAAACACGCAAGAATGGAATCGTCGAGCGAAAACACTTGACAACCTCCTAGAAGCAGCTTTTCTTGCCACCAGACCTTTCTCCATCAATTAGGAATCTGATGCCATCACTAAACACATTCCTTAAATTGTAGCGATTTGTTGAGTGTTTTTTTGTGTCTATTCCGCATATATATCACCATTGCCCTTGATTTTCTTGAGTGTATATCTCTTAAATGTCAACATATACACGTGTGATTTAGTTTACGAAGATTTTTCAATGCCGAGAACTTCGATCAGAGAGTAAAATAGGTGTAAGGTTCACAATGGTGTAAAATTAAAATGGGATATACCGGGGCTAGGATTCGAGTTACAGGAACAAGGTCCAAACCAAAGACCCAAGAATGGAATCGTCGAGCGAAAACACTTGACAACCTCCTAGAAGCAGATTTTCTTACCACCAGACATTTCTCCATCAATTAGGAATCTAATGCCGACGCTAAACACATTCCTTAAATCGTAGCGATTTGTTGAGTGTTTTTTTGTGTCTAATCCGCATATATATCACCATTGTCCTAGATTTTCTTGACTGTATATCTCTTAAATGTCAACATATACATGTGTGATTTAGTTTACGAAGATTCTTCAATGCCGAGAACCTCGATCAGAGAGTAAAAAAGGCATAAGGTTCACAATGGTGTATAATTAAATTGGGATATACTGGGCTAGGATTCGAGTTACAGGAACAAGGGCCAAACCAAACACGCAAGAATGGAATCGTCGAGCGAAAACACTTGACAACCTCCTAGAAGCAGCTTTTCTTGCCACCAGACCTTTCTCCATCAATTAGGAATCTGATGCCATCACTAAACACATTCCTTAAATTGTAGCGATTTGTTGAGTGTTTTTTTGTGTCTATTCCGCATATATATCACCATTGCCCTTGATTTTCTTGAGTGTATATCTCTTAAATGTCAACATATACACGTGTGATTTAGTTTACGAAGATTTTTCAATGCCGAGAACTTCGATCAGAGAGTAAAATAGGTGTAAGGTTCACAATGGTGTAAAATTAAAATGGGATATACCGGGCTAGGATTCGAGTTACAGGAACAAGGTCCAAACCAAAGACCCAAGAATGGAATCGTCGAGCGAAAACACTTGACAACCTCCTAGAAGCAGCTTTTCTTGCCACCAGACATTTTTCCATCAATTAGGAATCTGATGCCGACACTAAACACATTCCTTAAATTGTAGCGATTTGTTGAGTGTTTTTTTTTTGTGACTAATCCGCATATATATCAAAATTGCCCTTGATTTTCTTGACTGTATATCTCTTAAATGTTAACATATACACGTGTGATTTACTTTACGAAGATTTTTCAATGCCGAGAACCTCGATCAGAGAGTAAAATAGGCGTAAGGTTCACAATGGTGTAAAATTAAAATGGGATATACCGGGCTAGGATTCGAGTTACAGGGACAAGGGCCAAACCAAAGACCCAAGAATGGAATCGTCGAGCGAAAACACTTGACAACCTTCTAGAAGCAGCTTTTCTTACCACCAGACATTACTCCATCAATTAGGAATCTGATGCCGACACTAAACACATTCCTTAAATTGTAGCGATTTGTTGAGTTTTTTTTTGTGTCTAATCCGCATATATATCACCATTGCCCTTGATTTTCTAGACTGTATATCTCTTAAATGTCAACATATACACGTGTGATTTAGTTTACGGAGATTCTTCAATGCCGAAAACCTCGATCAGAGAGTAAAAAAGGCATAAGGTTCACAATGGTGTAAAATTAAATTGGGATATACTGGGCTAGGATTCGAGTTACAGGAACAAGGGCCAAACCAAACACCCAAGAATGGAATCGTCGAGCGAAAACACTTGACAACCTCCTAGAAGCGGCTTTTCTTACCACCAGACATTTCTCCATCAATTAGGAATCTGATGCCGTCACTAAACACATTCCTTAAATTGTAGCCATTTGTTGAGTGTTTTTTTTTGTGTCTAATCCGCATATATAACACCATTGCCCTTGATTTTCTTGACTGTATATCTCTTAAATGTCAACATATACACGTGTGATTTAGTTTACGAAGATTTTACAATGCCGAGAACCTTTTTCAGAGAGTAAAAAAGGCGTAAGGTTCACAATGATGTAAAATTAAAATGGGATATACCGGGCTAGGATTCGAGTTACAGGAACAAGGGCCAAACCAACCACCCAAGAATGTAATCGTCGAGCGAAAACACTTGACAAACTCCTAGAAGCAGCTTTTCTTACCACGAGATCTTTCTCCATCAATTAGGAATCTGATGCCGTCACTAAACACGTTTCTTAAATTGTAGCCATTTGTTGAGTGTTTTTTTTGTGTCTAATCCGCATATATATCACCATTACCCTTGATTTTCTTGACTGTATATCTCTTAAATGTCAACATATACACGTGTGATTTAATTTACGAAGATTTTTCAATGCCGAGAACCTCGATCAGAGGGTAAAAAATGCGTAAGGTTCACAATGGTGTAAAATTAAAATGGGATATACCGGGCTAGGATTCGAGTTACAGTAACAAGGGCCAAAACAAACACCCAAGAATAGAATCGTCGAGCGAAAACACTTGACAACCTCCTAGAAGTGGCTTTTCTTACCACCAAACATTTCTCCATCAATTAGGAATCTGATGCCGTCACTAAACACATTCCTTAAATTGTAGCCATTTGTTGAGTGTTTTTTTTTGTTGTGTCTAATCCGCATATATATCACCATTGCCCTTGATTTTCTTGACTGTATATCTCTTAAATGTCAACATATACACGTGTGATTTAGTTTACGAAGATTTTTCAATGCCGAGAACCGCTTTCAGATAGTAAAAAAGGCGTAAGGTTCACAATGATGTAAAATTAAAATGGGATATACCGGGCTAGGATTCGAGTTACAGGAACAAGGGCCAAACCAACCACCCAAGAATGTAATCGTCGAGCGAAAACACTTGACAAACTCCTAGAAGCAGCTTTTATTGCCACCAGACCTTTCTCCATCAATTAGGAATCTGATGCCGTCACTAAACACGTTCCTTAAATTGTAGCCATTTGTTGAGTGTTTTTTTTGGTGTCTAATCCGCATATATATCAACATTGCCCTTGATTTTCTTGACTGTATATCTCTTAAATGTCAACATATACACGTGTGATTTAGTTTACGAAGATTTTTCAATGCCGAGAACCTCGATCATAGAGTAAAAAAGGCGTAAGGTTCACAATGGTGTAAAATTAAATTGGGATATACCGGGCTAGGATTCGAGTTACAGGAACAAGGGCCAAACCGACCACTCTAGAATGGAATCGTCGAGCGAAAACACTTGACAACCTCCTAGAAGCAGCTTTTCTTGCCACCAGACCTTTCTCCATCAATTAAGAATCTGATGCCGTCACTAAACACATTCCTTAAATTGTAGCGATTGGTTGAGGGTTTTTTTTTTTGTGTGTCTAATCCGCATTTATATCACCATTGCCCTTGATTTTATTGACTGTATATTTCTTAAATGTCAACATATACACGTGTGATTTAGTTTACGAAGATTTTTCAATGCCGAGAACCTCGATCAGAGAGTAAAAAAGGCGTAAGGTTCACAATGGTGTAAAATTAAAATGGGATATACCGTGCTAGGATTCGAGTTACAGGAACAAGGGCCAAACCAACCACCCAAGAATGGAATCGTCGAGCTAAAACACTTGACAACCTCCTAGAAGCAACTTTTCTTGCCTCCAGACCTTTCTCCATCAATTAGGAATCTGATGCCGTCACTAAACACATTCCTTAAATTGTAGCGATTTGTTGAGTGTTTTTTTCGGTGTCTAATCCGCATATATATCACCATTGCCCTTGATTTTCTTAACTGTATATGTCCTAAATGTCAACATATACACCTGTGATTTAGTTTACGAAGATTTTTCAATGCCGAGAACCTCGATCAGAGAGTAAAAAAGGCGTAAGGTTCACAATGGTGTAAATTTAAAATGGAATATACCGGCTAGGATTCGAGTTACAGGAATAAGGGCCAAACCAACCACCCAAGAATGGAATCGTCGAGCGAAAACACTTGACAACCTCCTAGAAGCCGCTTTTCTTGCCACCAGACATTTCTCCATCAATTAGGAATCTGATGCCCACACTAAACACATTCCTTAAATTGTAGCGATTTGTTGAGTGTTTTTTTTGTGACTAATCCGCATATATATCACCATTGCCCTTGATTTTCTTGACTGTATATCTCTTAAATGTCAACATATACACGTGTGATTTAGTTTACGAAGATTTTTCAATGCTGAGAACCTCGATCAGAGAGTAAAAAAGGCGTAAGGTTCACAATGGTGTAAAATTTAAAATGGGATATACCGTGCTAGGATTCGAGTTATAGGAACAAGGGCCAAACCAACCACCCAAGAATGGAATCGTCGAGCTAAAACACTTGACAACCTCCTAGAAGCAACTTTTCTTGCCTCCAGACCTTTCTCCATCAATTAGGAATCTGATGCCGTCACTAAACACATTCCTTAAATTGTAGCGATTTGTTGAGTGTTTTTTTCGGTGTCTAATCCGCATATATATCACCATTGCCCTTGATTATCTTAACTGTATATCTCTTAAATGTCAACATATACACGTGTGATTTAGTTTACGAAGATTTTTCAATGCCGAGAACCTCGATCAGAGAGTAAAAAAGGCGTAAGGTTCACAATGGTGTAAATTTAAAATGGGATATACCGGCTAGGATTCGAGTTACAGGAATAAGGGCCAAACCAACCACCCAAGAATGGAATCGTCGAGCGAAAACACTTGACAACCTCCTAGAAGCCGCTTTTCTTTCCACCAGACATTTCTCCATCAATTAGGAATTTGATGCCGACACTAAACACATTCCTTAAATTGTAGCGATTTGTTGAGTGTTTTTTTTTTGTGACTAATCCGCATATATATCACCATTGCCCTTGATTTTCTTGACTGTATATCTCTTAAATGTCAACATATACACGTGTGATTTAGTTTACGAAGATTGTTCAATGCCGAGAACCTCGATCAGAGAGTAAAATAGGCGTAAGGTTCACAATGGTGTAAAATTAAAATGGGATATACCGGGCTAGGATTCGAGTTACAGGAACAAGGGCCAAACCAAAGACCCAAGAATGGAATCGTCGAGCGAAAACACTTGACAACCTCCTAGAAGCGGTTTTTCTTACCACCAGACATTTCTCCATCAATTAGGAATCTGATGCCGTCACTAAACACATTCCTTAAATTGTAGCCATTTGTTGGGTGTTTTTTTTTTGTGTCTAATCCGCATATATATCACCATTGCCCTTGATTTTCTAGACTGTATATCTCTTAAATGTCAACATATACACGTGTGATTTAGTTTACGAAGATTCTTCAATGCCGAGAACCTCGATCAGAGAGTAAAAAAGGCATAAGGTTCACAATGGTGTAAAATTAAATTGGGATATACTGGGCTAGGATTTGAGTTACAGGAACAAGGGCCAAACCAAACACCCAAGAATGGAATCGTCGAGCGTAAACACTTGACAACCTCCTAGAAGCGGCTTTTCTTACCACCAGACATTTGTCCATCAATTAGGAATCTGATGCCGTCACTAAACACATTCCTTAAATTATAGCCATTTGTTGAGTGTTTTTTTTGTGTCTAATCCGCATATATATCACCATTGCCCTTGATTTTCTTGACTGTATATCTCTTAAATGTCAACATATACACGTGTGATTTAGTTTACGAAGATTTTTCAATGCCGAGAACCTCTTTCAGAGAGTAAAAAAGGCGTAAGGTTCACAATGATGTAAAATTAAAATGGGATATACCGGGCTAGGATTAGAGTTATAGGAACAAGGGCCAAACCAACCACCCAAGAATGTAATCGTCGAGCGAAAACACTTGACAACCTCCTAGAAGCGGCTTTTCTTACCACCAGACCTTTCTCCATCAATTAGGAATCTGATGCCGTCACTAAACACGTTTCTTAAATTGTAGCCATTTGTTAAGTGTTTTTTTTTTGTGTCTAATCCGCATATATATCACCATTGCCCTTGATTTTCTTGACTGTATATCTCTTAAATGTCAACATATACACGTGTGATTTAATTTACGAAGATTTTTCAATGCCGAGAACCTCGATCAGAGGGTAAAAAAGGCGTAAGGTTCACAATGGTGTAAAATTAAAATGGGATATACCGGGCTAGGATTCGAGTTACAGTAACAAGGGCCAAAACAAACACCCAAGAATAGAATCATCGAGCGAAAACACTTGACAACCTCCTAGAAGCAGCTTTTCTTGCCACCAGACATTTCTCCATCAATTAGGAATCTGATGCCGTCATTAAACACATTCCTTAAATTGTAGCCATTTGTTGAGTGTTTTTTTTTGTGTCTAATCCGCATATATATCACCATTACCCGTGTTTTTCTAGACTGTATATCTCTAAAATGTCAACATATACACGTGTGATTTAGTTGACGAAGATTTTTGAATCCCGAGAACCTCGATTAGAGAGTAAAAAAGGCGTAAGGTTCACAATGGTGTAAAATTAAACTGGGATATACCGGGCTAGGATTCGAGTTACAGGAACAAGGGCCAAACCAACCACCCTAGAATGCAATCGTCGAGCGAAAACACTTGACAACCTCCTAGAAGCAGCTTTTCTTGCCACCAGACCTTTCTCCATCAATTAGGAATCTGATGCCGTCACTAAACACATTCCTTAAATTGTAGCGATTTGTTGAGTGTTTTTTTTTTGTGTCTAATCCGCATATATATCACCGTTGCCCTTGATTTTCTTGACTGTATATCTCTTAAAGGTCAACATATACACGAGTGGTTTAGTTTACGAAGATTTTTCAATGCCGAGAACCTCGATCAGAGCGTAAAAAAGGCGTAGGGTTCACAATTGTGTAAAATTAAAATGGGATATACCGGGCTAGGATTTGAGTTACAGGAACAAGGGCCAAACCAAACACCCAAGAATGGAATCGTCAAGCGAAAACACTTGACAACCTCCTAGAAGTAGCTTTTCTTGCCACCAGACCTTTCTCCATCAATTAGGAATCTGATGCCGTCACTAAACACATTCCTTAAATTGTAGCGATTTGTTGAGTGTTTTTTTTGTGTGACTAATCCGCATATATATCACCATTGCCCTTGATTTTCTTGACTGTATATCTCTTAAATGTCAACATATAGACGTGTGATTTAGTTTACGAAGATTTTTCAATGCCGAGAACCTCGATCAGAGAGTAAAATAGGCGTAAGGTTCACAATGGTGTAAAATTAAAATGGGATATAACGGGCTAGGATTCGAGTTACAGGAACAAGGGCCAAACCAAAGACCCAAGAATGGAATCGTCGAGCGAAAACACTTGACAACCTCCTAGAAGCAGCTTTTCTTGCCACCAGACATTTCTCCATCAATTAGGAATCTGATGCCGACACTAAACACATTCCTTAAATTGTAGCGATTTGTTGAGTGTTTTTTTTGTGACTAATCCGCATATATATCACCATTGCCCTAGATTTTCTTGACTGTATATCTCTTAAATGTCAACATATACACGTGTGATTTAGTTTACGAAGATTTTTCAATGCCGAGAACCTCGATCATAGAGTAAAAAAGGCGTAGGGGTCACAATGGTGTAACATTAAAATGGGATATACCGGGCTAGGATTCGAGTTAAAGGAACAAGGGCCAAACCAAACACCCAAGAATGGAATCGTCGAGCGAAAACACTTGACAACCTCCTAGAAGCAGCTTTTCTTGCCACCAGACCTTTCTCCATCAATTAGGAATCTCATGCCGTCACTAAACACATTCCTTAAATTGTAGCGATTTGTTAAGTGTTTTTTTTTGGTGTATAATCCGCATATATATCACCATTGCCCTTGATTTTCTTGACTGTATATCCCTTAAATGTCAACATATACACGTGTGATTTAGTTTACGAATATTTTTCAATGCCGAGAACCTCGATCAGAGAGTAAAAAAGGCGTAAGGTTCACAATGGTGTATAATTAAATTGGGATATACTGGGCCAGGATTCGAGTTACAGGAACAAGGGCCAAACCAAACACGCAAGAATGGAATCGTCGAGCGAAAACACTTGACAACCTCCTAGAAGCAGCTTTTCTTCCCACCAGACCTTTCTCCATCAATTAGGAATCTGATGCCGTCACTAAACACATTCCTTAAATTGTAGCGATTTGTTGAGTGTTTTTTTTTTGTGTCTAATCCGCATATATATCACCATTGCCCTTGATTTTCTTGACTGTATATCTCTTAAATGTCAACATATACACGTGTGATTTAGTTGACGAAGATTTTTTAATGCCGAGAACCTCGATCAGAGAGTAAAAAAGGCGTAAGGTTCACAATGGTGTAAAATTAAAATGGGATATACCGCGCTAGGATTCGAGTTACAGGAACAAGGGCCAAACCAACCACCCAAGTATGGAAGCGTCGAGCGAAAACACTTGACAACCTCCTAGAAGCAGCTTTTCTTTCCACGAGACCTTTCTCCATCAATTAGGAATCTGATGCCGTCACTAAACACATTCCTTAAATTGTAGCCATTTGTTGAGTGTTTTTTTTTTGTGTCTAATCCGCATATATATCACCATTACCCTTGTTTTTCTTGACTGTATATCTCTTAAATGTCAACATATACACGTGTGATTTAGTTTACGAATATTTTTCAATGCCGAGAACCTCGATCAGAGAGTAAAAAAGGCGTAAGGTTCACAATGGTGTAAAATTAAAATGGGATATACCGGGCTAGGATTCGAGTTACAGGAACAAGGGCCAAACCAAAGACCCAAGAATGGAATCGTCGAGCGAAAACACTTGACAACCTCCTAGAAGCAGATTTTCTTACCACCAGACATTTCTCCATCAATTAGGAATCTGATGCCGACGCTAAACACATTCCTTAAATCGTAGCGATTTGTTGAGTGTTTTTTTGTGTCTAATCCGCATATATATCACCATTGTCCTAGATTTTCTTGACTGTATATCTCTTAAATGTCAACATATACATGTGTGATTTAGTTTACGAAGATTCTTCAATGCCGAGAACCTCGATCAGAGAGTAAAAAAGGCATAAGGTTCACAATGGTGTATAATTAAATTGGGATATACAGGGCTAGGATTCGAGTTACAGGAACAAGGGCCAAACCAAACACGCAAGAATGGAATCGTCGAGCGAAAACACTTGACAACCTCCTAGAAGCAGCTTTTCTTGCCACCAGACCTTTCTCCATCAATTAGGAATCTGATGCCATCTCTAAACACATTCCTTAAATTGTAGCGATTTGTTGAGTGTTTTTTTGTGTCTATTCCGCATATATATCACCATTGCCCTTGATTTTCTTGAGTGTATATCTCTTAAATGTCAACATATACACGTGTGATTTAGTTTACGAAGATTTTTCAATGCCGAGAACCTCGATCAGAGAGTAAAATAGGCGTAAGGTTCACAATGGTGTAAAATTAAAATGGGATATACCGGGCTAGGATTCGAGTTACAGGGACAAGGGCCAAACCAAAGACCCAAGAATGGAATCGTCGAGCGAAAACACTTGACAACCTCCTAGAAGCAGCTTTTCTTGCCACCAGACATTTCTCCATCAATTAGGAATCTGATGCCGACACTAAACACATTCCTTAAATTGTAGCGATTTGTTGAGTGTTTTTTTTTTGTGACTAATCCGCATATATATCAAAATTGCCCTTGATTTTCTTGACTGTATATCTCTTAAATGTCAACATATACACGTGTGATTTACTTTACGAAGATTGTTCAATGCCGAGAACCTCGATCAGAGAGTAAAATAGGCGTAAGGTTCACAATGGTGTAAAATTAAAATGGGATATACCGGGCTAGGATTCGAGTTACAGGGACAAGGGCCAAACCAAAGACCCAAGAATGGAATCGTCGAGCGAAAACACTTGACAACCTCCTAGAAGCAGCTTTTCTTACCACCAGACATTTCTCCATCAATTAGGAATCTGATGCCGACACTAAACACATTCCTTAAATTGTAGCGATTTGTTGAGTTTTTTTTTTGTGTCTAATCCGCATATATATCACCATTGCTCTTGATTTTCTAGACTGTATATCTCTTAAATGTCAACATATACACGTGTGATTTAGTTTACGAAGATTCTTCAATGCCGAAAACCTCGATCAGAGAGTAAAAAAGGCATAAGGTTCACAATGGTGTAAAATTAAATTGGGATATACTGGGCTAGGATTCGAGTTACAGGAACAAGGGCCAAACCAAACACCCAAGAATGGAATCGTCGAGCGAAAACACTTGACAACCTCCTAGAAGCGGCTTTTCTTACCACCAGACATTTCTCCATCAATTAGGAATCTGATGCCGTCACTAAACACATTCCTTAAATTGTAGCCATTTGTTGAGTGTTTTTTTTTTTGTGTCTAATCCGCATATATATCACCATTGCCCTTGATTTTCTTGACTGTATATTTCTTAAATGTCAACATATACACGTGTGATTTAGTTTACGAAGATTTTTCAATGCCGAGAACCTCTTTCAGAGAGTAAAAAAGGCGTAAGGTTCACAATGATGTAAAATTAAAATGGGATATACCGGGCTAGGATTCGAGTTACAGGAACAAGGGCCAAACCAACCACCCAAGAATGTAATCGTCGAGCGAAAACACTTGACAAACTCCTAGAAGCAGCTTTTCTTACCACGAGATCTTTCTCCATCAATTAGGAATCTGATGCCGTCACTAAACACGTTTCTTAAATTGTAGCCATTTGTTGAGTGTTTTTTTTTTGTGTCTAATCCGCATATATATCACCATTACCCTTGATTTTCTTGACTGTATATCTCTTAAATGTCAACATATACACGTGTGATTTAATTTACGAAGATTTTTCAATGCCGAGAACTTCGATCAGAGGGTAAAAAATGCGTAAGGTTCACAATGGTGTAAAATTAAAATGGGATATACCGGGCTAGGATTCGAGTTACAGTAACAAGGGCCAAAACAAACACCCAAGAATAGAATCGTCGAGCGAAAACACTTGACAACCTCCTAGAAGTGGCTTTTCTTACCACCAAACATTTCTCCATCAATTAGGAATCTGATGCCGTCACTAAACACATTCCTTAAATTGTAGCCATTTGTTGAGTGTTTTTTTTTTGTTGTGTCTAATCCGCATATATATCACCATTGCCCTTGATTTTCTTGACTGTATATCTCTTAAATGTCAACATATACACGTGTGATTTAGTTTACGAAGATTTTTCAATGCCGAGAACCGCTTTCAGATAGTAAAAAAGGCGTAAGGTTCACAATGATGTAAAATTAAAATGGGATATACCGGGCTAGGATTCGAGTTACAGGAACAAGGGCCAAACCAACCACCCAAGAATGTAATCGTCGAGCGAAAACACTTGACAAACTCCTAGAAGCAGCTTTTATTGCCACCAGACCTTTCTCCATCAATTAGGAATCTGATGCCGTCACTAAACACGTTCCTTAAATTGTAGCCATTTGTTGAGTGTTTTTTTTGGTGTCTAATCCGCATATATATCAACATTGCCCTTGATTTTCTTGACTGTATATCTCTTAAATGTCAACATATACACGTGTGATTTAGTTTACGAAGATTTTTCAATGCCGAGAACCGCTTTCAGAGAATAAAAAAGGCGTAAGGTTCACAATGGTGTAAATTTAA
>JARYGA010034563.1:0-33691 GCA_030545235.1 Helianthus tuberosus | reverse complement strand
GAACCCCTCAAAGCCTATTTCTAAGCTATCTAAAGGTTATTTAGGGTATGTTTAACTTATGGTCATGTTCCAGAATGTTCGTTACAGTTCAAATTGGAATAGTTTCGCAGTTTGACACAAATAGTCCCTGCGATCGAACAAAGTTGATTTCGACACACCAAACCATTCAAAACTTATTTCAAAGTTATGTGGAGGTTATTTAAGGTATGTTAAGCCTATGTCACTATTCCGGAGTGTTTTTCGCGTTATACTGACTGCGTTTACGCACCAGTTTGCGTATAACCTTCCAGAACGCGATTTAAAGCTTGTAATCGGAATCGAATCGAATTGTAAAATCACCAAACATAATTGCACACATAATAACATCAAAATACATATAATAACACCAAAGCACATTGTTTTATTAATAATCATCATTTTTTTACATCGTACATCGATTACAGAACACAGTTGTCACAGTCTCCCCTACTTCAGGAAATTTCGTCCCGAAATTTTAACTAGAGGAAGCTTGTGAAAACAAATGCGGATATTTCGTCTTCATCTAGTCCTCACGTTCCCAAGTAAACTCTGGGCCACGTTTGGATTCCCAGCGAACTTTAACCAAATGAATCTGTTTGTTCTTCAATTGTTTGTATGTACGTTCCACTATCTCCACAGGTTTCTCGACAAAGTGCATTGTTTCATCGATTTGAATCTCGTCGAGAGGAATGTGTAGATCAGCGTCAGCTAAACTCCGCAGATTAAACACGTGAAAAGTCGGGTGAATATTTCCAAGCTCTGGAGGTAGCTCTAGACAATAGGCAACCTTTCCAATTCTTTCCACAATCTTAAATGGTCCCACATATCGAGGTGCAAGTTTTCCTTTCTTTCCAAATCTCACGACTCCCTTCCAAGGTGAAACCTTGAGTAGGGCACGATCTCCGACTTGAAATTCTAAGGGCTTGCGTCCCAAATCCGCATATCTCTTTTGACGGTTTCGAGCTGTCACAAGATTATCGCGGATTTTCTTGATTTTGTCTGTTGTTTCCAAAACGAACTTAGGTCCAGTAAGCTGAGCTTCACCGGTCTCGTTCCAACAGACAGGTGAACGACATTTTCGACCGTAGAGAGCTTCGAATGGTGCCATATTAATGCTAGTATGATAACTATTGTTGTAAGAGAACTCGATCAACGGCAGATGAGAATCCCAATTACCACCAAAGTCTATCATGCATGCTCTAAGCATATCCTCCAAAGTTTGAATCGTTCTCTCAGATTGGCCATCTGTTTGGGGATGATAAGCAGTGGTTAGATTCAGTTGGGTTCCCAAAGCAGATTGCATGGCCTTCCAGAAATGAGATGAAAATCGAGCATCACGATCAGAGATGATATCCAAAGGAACACCATGTCGTGACACAATCTCATCAACATAAATCTTTGCTAGTTTATCAGCAGATAGATCCTCGCGAATCGCAATAAAATGAGCTGACTTCGTTAATCTATCGACAACAACCCAAATAGCATCGTGACCTTTAGATGTACGCGGTAATTTAGTGATGAGATCCATCGCAATGTTCTCCCACTTCCAAACCGGTATTTCTGGCTGTACAAGCAAGCCAGAAGGTCGTTGATGTTCAGCCTTGACTTTGAGACAAGTTAGGCATTTCGATACATACAAGGCAACATCCTTCTTTATACCAGGCCACCAGTACCGAGTACGAAGTTCCTTGTACATTTTATCAGCACCAGGATGGATAGAATATCGAGACTTATGAGATTCGTCCATTACCAAGGTGCGAAGATCGTCTTGTTTCGGAATCCACAATCGATCCATAAAATAGAGCAATCCATCGTCTTTCGCTTCGAGCTTAAGCTCAAGTTGACGTGGTAATTCCATACCCATTAAATTTTGTGAAACACAAAATTGTTGAGCTTGAAGGACACGAGATTGAATATCAGATAGAGTTCGAACAGAATGAAGCTTGACTCGTTCTTTTCGACTAAGCGCATCAGCTACGACATTCGCCTTACCAAGATGGTAGCGAATCTCGTAATCATAGTCGTTCAAGAGTTCAACCCAACGTCGTTGCCTCATATTCAGCTCTTTCTGATTAAGAATATGCTGGAGACTTTTGTGGTTTGTGAAAACCACACACTTTGTTCCATAGAGGTAGTGTCTCCAGATTTTAAGTGCGAAAACCACAGCTCCTAACTCAAGATCATGAGTCGTGTAGTTCTTCTCGTGAATTTTCAGCTGTCTAGATGCATATGCAATAACCTTACCTCGTTGCATAAGAACGCAACCCAGGCCTAAGTTGGACGCATCGTAATAGACAACGAAATCATCGCTTCCCTCGGGCAGAGATAGAACAGGAGCATTACATAACCTCTGCTTCAGCGTTTGGAACGCTTCTTCTTGCTTGGGTCCCCACTCAAAAGGCTTATTCTTCTGAGTCAAAGCAGTGAGTGGAACCGCAATCTTCGAGAAATTTGAAATGAAACGACGATAATAACCAGCAAGACCAAGGAAAGATCGAATCTCTGTAGGCGTCGTCGGTGTACTCCAGTCCTTAATAGCAGCAATCTTGGATGGATCCACATGAATACCCTGCTCATTGACTATATGACCCAAGAATTGAACTTCTTTAAGCCAGAATTCACACTTGGAGAATTTAGCAAAAAGTTGTTCCTTCTTCAGGAGTTCTAATGTTAAGCGAAGGTGTTGTTCGTGCTCGGCTCGAGACTTTGAATAAATCAAGATGTCATCAATAAAAACAATGACGAACTGATCCAAATAAGGCTTGCAGACCCTATTCATTAAGTTCATAAAGATAACTGGAGCATTCTTCAAACCAAAAGGCATGACAGTAAACTCGTAATGCCCATATCTTGTGCGGAAAGCAGTTTTGGGAATATCTTCTTCGAGAACACGAAGTTGATGATACCCAGAACGCAAATCGATCTTGGAAAAGCATGAAGCACCCTGCAGCTGGTCGAAGAGGTCATCAATTCGAGGTAGGGGATATCGATTCTTGATGGTGAGTTTATTAAGCTCACGATAATCGATACACATTCGAAAAGATCCATCTTTCTTTTTCACGAAGAGGACAGGAGCTCCCCAAGGTGAAAAGCTCGGTCTGATGAATCCTTTATCAGATAACTCTTGAAGCTGTTTTGATAACTCTTGCATCTCCGCCGGTGCAAGACGATAAGGTGCTTTTGCAATCGGGTTGGCATTGGGCACAAGGTCAATATGAAACTCGACTTGACGAACTGGAGGCAAACCAGGCAGTTCATCAGGAAACACCTCCGGATAATCCCGAACAATCGGAATATCCTGAATACTTTTGCTCTTGTCTTTCTCCTCGGTGACATGTGCCAGAAAAGCAACATATCCTTTTCGTAGATACCTTTGGGCTTCCAAACACGACATAAGCTTCAAACCACCAGATGGCTTCTCTCCACGAATTTCCAAAACATCACCGGAAGACAAAGGAATACGAACAATTTTATCGAAACAAACCACCTCAGCGTGGTGTTTGGTTAACCAATCCATTCCAACGATAATATCGAAGCTCCCAAGTTGCATTGGTGTGAGGTCAATAGGAAAAAGATGGTTATCAAGATTCAACTGACAATCACGAATAACAGAATCGAGAACCAGAGGTTTACCAGTAGCAACCTCGACAGATAAGGGTTTCCTCAGTTTAGTTCTAGGTATCGCAAGCAAAGGCTCAAAAGATAACGAAACAAAACTTCTATCGGCACCAGAATCAAAAGAATAGATGCAGGTTGATTGTTAACAAGAAACGTACCATTGATAACCTCGTTATCAGCCCTCGCTTCGATTGCATTCAAATTGTACGCTCGCCCACGAGCGGGATTCACATTAACGTTGACGTTCGCATTCGGGTTTGCGTTAGCATTCACGTTTGCATTCACCAGTCTCGGACAGTTGTTGCGGAAATGGCCATACTCACCACAATTAAAACATGAACCCGGTGGGAATCTCGCAGCATTCCCCTGACCCGGAGCTGGAACCTGAGCAAACTGATTCTGTCCAAAACGACAAACATTGGCCAAATGCCCAAGTCTACCACACGTCATGCATTGCCTGCAAGCTTGTTGTGCAACGTGATGATCGTTGCAACGAGCACAATGAGGTGCGGTACCAGCATACGCTTTCTTTGCAGGTGGTTGAGCTGGTGGGTTCTGCGGGTTCTGAGCAGTCTGTGCTGTAACAGCAAAATTCTGGGCACCCTTTCGCTTCCTCGACTTCTTCGATGACTTACCTTCCTTACCCTTACCCTTTTTCTTGTCCTTCTCTGAATCAGTCGCCTTCTTTTTATCACCCTTGCGGGTGAGTTTACCCTTCCTGACTTGAGTCTCAGTCAGGGTAGCAGACAACTCGATTGCTTGGCGAAGGGTAGGAGGATTAACACTGATCACAATCTCCAGAATAGAATCGGGTAGACCATCGATATACCTCTCAATTGCTTTCTCCAGAGGGGTAACCATGGTGGGACACAATAGACTAAGTTCCTCGAAACGATTCGTGTAAGCACGGTGTTCAGCCCCATCTTGCTTTAAATCGTCAAACTCTCACTCCAAAGCCCGAACTTCGTGACGGGGACAAAACTCCTTCATCATGAGAGCCCGAAGCTCTTCCCATGTTTGTGCCAACGCCACTTCGGCACCCTTGTCGCGCATAATACCATTCCACCAGGTAAGCGCTCGCTTCTCAAACACGCTCGAAGCAAATTCAACCTTACGCGCATTCGGACACTGCACATGTCTGAATGTGCTCTCGATACTCTCAAACCACTGCAGGAGCGCAGTTGCTCCTTGCGACCCAGAAAATTTAAGCGGCTTCGCATAATTGAAGTTCTTGAAATTACACGGCGCATTATTGTTGTTATTATTGTTGTTGTTGTATATCTCATGGACTTGGGTCACAACGCCGGGAAGCACAGCAGCCACTTGCTGAGAGACCAGGGCTGCGATTTCTTCAATAGTAAAAGTTCGAGGATCGCGTCGAGGAGGCATTGTCTAACAAGGAAATAGGAGAATCGAGTGAGGTTGAAATTTAGGAAAAACAAAAGAGGTATTGACAAAACATAAGAGAGGCGATCATTCGTTTGTTACCTCGAATAAACAAACGACACGCAGTGACTAATCAAAGTAAATAGGTCAAAAATAATGTATCACGAAGACATGCTCGCCTATAAGTGAACACTCACCCCAAGAGTTCCCAGGTAAGAGTGACTGGTCCGATTATATGGATTTGTACGAACACTCTAGCCTTAGACAGAAAACGCAGAGTACAGGCACTCACTCTTCCAGTTTGCACGTGTTCACATTATCTAGACCCAAACTTTGATGAGATTTTGAAAACTCAGAGGGTTCAAAACCTTACAATAGAGGGTTCAAAACCTTATAATAGGGGGTTCAAAACCTAGTAATCAATCATCCTAGAACAGATGATTAATTTTCGAAGCGGATTCGTTATTGTGTTCTCGTTGTGGTTATCACCTAAGGGTAGGTGACGATTTTGTTTTAAAAAAAATCTAAACACAAATAAACTTGTGTTGGGGTCCTAGAAGTTATAGTCTAGGTCAAAGCATTACTAATAACCTAATTCCCTATAACCATTGGCTCTGATACCAACTCTTCTGTCACACCCCGACCGCGTAAAACAACAAAGCGCGGCGGAAAACGTCGGGGTGTGTTGCAACAGAATTATCGTTTCATAACCATGGATACAAAAGTGTTTCATTTTATTGAATATTAAACATTAACATTGTCTTAACATAGAACAAACAAGTTACATATCGACTAATATTGTTTTAAAGTCACTAAGGCTTCGTCCTGATCCTATGTGACTCATGCATCCTAGTATTCATCATCATGCATCAACACCTGAAACATATGTGAAAATAAAGTCAGCAAAGAAATGCTGGCGAGTACATAGGTTTTATAGGAGTGTCGGATTCATGGCTAGTTTAAATGTTGCAATACTGTATTAAAACCTTGTTTTGAAAAGAGTATAATATTGCCATTTAATTAACCAACTCAAATCAAGCGGGTTATAGTTTATAAAACCTCGTAGCCATAATTCCTAACCCAAAAGCATTTGTTTTAGTAAAGCAAATTGTAAAACATCTCGTATTAACTCGTTTAATAAATCTCGTGTATTACCTCGAAAACATCGTTGTGTGACATCGTTTCAATATCGT
Source organism: Helianthus tuberosus (assembly GCA_030545235.1). Taxonomy (NCBI): domain Eukaryota; kingdom Viridiplantae; phylum Streptophyta; class Magnoliopsida; order Asterales; family Asteraceae; genus Helianthus; species Helianthus tuberosus. The sequence goes on along the minus strand of JARYGA010034563.1, from coordinate 27,476 downwards.
TTACCCAAATGAACTAAATAACGCCACGACATGTAATATGTTGAAAACACTTATATATAAGAAGTACCAGCGGCGTATCTACCATGTTTTCACTACATTACACCCGTCTCGTTATCTAAACACTAACCAAAAATCAATCGTTTACCCCAATTCGTTTAACATCGTTTCCAAATCGTTTACTCGTTTAAATCGTTTAATCGTTCAAATCGTTCAATCGTTCAAATCGTTTAAATCGTTCAATCGTTCAAATCGTTCTTGTTTTAATTGTGAAACTTATATATGGTCGTCTCGCTAATAACATTCAAACCTTCTTGACTCGTCCATCGTCCCAATCATTCTCGTATTAACAAACCACCAAAGGGTAAGTTAACAATCATCAGATTCAGTCGTTACCCATAACACCCACACATAACCATGGGTATAGTGAAATAACGGGATTTGTCGGATCCTATGGTACCATAACCTAATACTGGTCGGTTCGGCCAAATTAATGAATGTCATTTGTTATGTAACTACAACCAACAAGTTCGTTCACATTATCGAAATCATTGTTAGTTTAGTATAAATCGTTTTATTCGTTTTTGAAATCATCGTTTAAACCTTGAAAACATTTGTACATATGAATCACCCCAAAACAATTGAAAAGAGTTAAATAGGGGAACTATGTACTCACATGTAGTGCAAGGTATCCTCAATCAATAGTACTTCAACAAACTCGAGTAAACCAGAGAAATCACGTAGCACCTAGTAATTGAATCACTAGTCAAACAATAGACGCCTAAATCGGAAGATCGGACAGAATGAGGTCTTGTAAACCAAATGAGTGTTGGAACTCATGTGATATGGTTTAACAAAGCCTACATCCTAAATGAAACCTAGCCTAAGTGCTTTCGACCCATCGCGGCCCATTAAGGTAGCTTACGCTACTTTAACGCGTCGTGCGTGTAAAGCGCGTTCGAGACGTCTAACTAGTCCTATGACAAGTATTATATGCCTATACCAGTCTAATCATGTTGTATAATTAGTTATGTGACAAAAGTTTAGGTTACATATGCTAAATTACCAATTATACATGAAAAGGGTATTCTGGTAATTTACCTAAGGCATATAAACTACTTATCATACAACTACCTAAACTAGGTAACCATAAGGTATAACCTCGGAAGGTTATTCCCTATACTACATGGTCACTAAACATGTTTGGTCGGATCCTAATGATCGACCAAACGGGTCGTGTTCGAAAGTCTAAGCGGGTGTTTAGTCCGCTTGACTTACGACACTACACAAGCACTAAACTAAAAAGTGACGAGCTAATCATGTTAAAACATGCTTAACTAAGTTAGAAAACAAGTTTGGTATCAAAACAAACAGTTTTGATACCTAAGAGTAGTTTGGTTACAAAATACGCAAGAATACGCATTTTGGTCGAAACTACAACTCGTCACTGAGCCTAGATAACGTGATAATCAGTAGGTATAGTCACTAGGGACTATAAGCATCGTGATTACGCTCACGTTATGAAGTTCAAACGAACTTCGCGTTGACCATAAATTGGTCAATGCAGAAAGTCAAACATAGTTTGACTTTCGGACTTGAAAAGCGATAAAAGAACGAAGGAACACTTACAAAGGGTCCCCGCAAGCTAATCTTGATCCAAGTAGCTCAGGTATGAAGCAATGGCTTCAACTTAGAGCTTTTTAGATCAGACTTGTGGGTTTTGCAAGGGAATGGGTTGGGTATTTATAGTAAATGGACAACCGTTAGGATTGTTTCTTGAAAACCAGGCTTTAATCTCATCCCTACACTTGTTGAAATGCTAAGGTATGTCAAATGGCCCCCCAACATCAGAGAACAACATGTGGAAGTGAGATTAGGAGTGGGTAACAGCTGTTAACAGGCTGTTTAGAAGTTTCTGAGCAACTGGCATAAGCATACGGACCGTAAGACTTAGAACCATACGGTCCGTAAGGACCTTGCAGACCAGACACTTTCACTTAATTACAGTTTATCCCCTGCACCTTGTTTCGTTGCGTATCGGCACTTCTAACACCCGTAAAACCCATTTTCAAGCTCCACAATGATGTTAAAACATAGGGAACATGAAATATGCTTGAAAACATCTCGGGTTTCGGTTCGTTTGGCAGTACGGTTGCGTTGTTCGGTTAATTACGACGGAAGTCGTAACGAACGCAAAAACGGTCCAAATTGCGCGACGAATGGATTTTTCTTATGCCAAACACTAAAATAAAATATTTTAATGCTTACATAAATTTTTGGATGTTCGGATGTATTCAAAACGTAAGATATGCGAGAAAATGCAAACTCGTGCACTTTTTGACGCTTTTAGTCCCTGAATGACCATAAAGTTTATTTTAGCATACCGAACCCCTCAAAGCCTATTTCTAAGCTATCTAAAGGTTATTTAGGGTATGTTTAACTTATGGTCATGTTCCAGAATGTTCATTACAGTTCAAATCGGAATAGTTTCGTAGTTTGACACAAATAGTCCCTGCGATCGAACAAAGTTGATTTCGACACACCAAACCATTCAAAACTTATTTCAAAGTTATGTGGAGGTTATTTAAGGTATGTTAAGCCTATGTCACTATTCCGGAGTGTTTTTCGCGTTATACTGGCTGCGTTTACGCACCAGTTTGCGTATAACCTTCCAGAACGCGATTTAAAGCTTGTAATCGGAATCGAATCGAATTGTAAAATCACCAAACATAATTGCACACATAATAACATCAAAATACATATAATAACACCAAAGCACATTGTTTTATTAATAATCATCATTGTTTTACATCGTACATCGATTACAGAACACAGTTGTCACATAAATGTTGCTCGGGAAAGGGAAATCGAGCTGAAGAAACAAGTTGAAAGGGGTGAGCGAAGGGCACAGGATGTGAATCCAAGCCCTACAAAGAAATCTCGAACTGGAGAATCGGGAAAGAAGGTTGATGCTAAAGGTGGATCGCCAAGTTGTAAAGTGTGTGGAAAAGGGCGCAAGGGAGAGTGTCGGTTCAAAGACAAACCGTGCCCCATATGTAGTAAAACGGGGCACACGGCGTCTCTATGCCCGGGTAAAGTCTCGGTTTGCTACAAATGTTATCAACCCGGCAACAAAAAGTCCGAATGCCCAGACTTAGTTAGAAGGAGAGACGTTAAAGAATCTCCAACAGAAGCCCCTAAGGCGAAGGCTAGGTCCTTCCAACTTACCGCTGCCGAAGCAAAGATAGAACCCGATGTGGTCTCAGGTATATTCACAATTAACTCAATTCCTGCACGTGTATTGTTTGATATGGGTGCGAATAAATCCTTCATTTCGCATGGATTTATTCGACATCCTTCATTTGTATTGACGAAATTATATGTACCCTTAGAAGTTGAAATGGGGGACAGTAAAAGTTTTATAGTTTGTGATATTTGTCGAGTCTGCAAATAAGCATCGATGATGAAGAATACCTGATAGACCTAATCCCGATGTCAATGGGGGAATTTCAAGTAGTCGTTGGGATGGATTGGCTATCTCAGCACCACGCAAAAGTCGTGTGTTTTCGTAAGGAGATAAAGCTAACATCTCCGAGCGGGAAACACGTTACTATCTATGGAGAAAAAGGAGGTAAACCCATAATATTCTCAATGTTGAAAGCTCACAATACTGGATAAATCGGTCATCATGTTCATCGATGATATTTTGGTGTATTCGAAAAGTGAAGCTGAGCATGCACACCACTTACAAGAGGTGTTAGAGACACTTAGACGAGAAAGGTTGAATGCGAAGTTCTCTAAGTGCACCTTTTGGTTACGAGAGGTGCAATTTCTCAGCCACATCATAAGTGCCGATGGAGTATTGGTAGATCTGTCAAAGATCGAGGCCGTGTCGAAATGTAATCCCCCGAAGAACCCTTCAGAAATTAGACGCTTCTTAGGGCTTGCGGGATACTATAGGAGATTCATTCAAGATTTCTCCAAGATTGCGTCGCCACTAACAAAGTTAACCCGGAAGAAGGAAAAGTTCATTTGGGGAGTTGAACAAGAAAGGGCGTTTCAGACACTAAAAGAGAAGTTAACTCAAGCTCCGGTATTAACATTGCCGGATGGAGTCGAGGACATGGTGGTTTATTCGGATGCCTCATTATCGGGGCTAGGATGTGTTCTGATGCAACGGGGCAAATTTATAGCTTATGCCTCGAGGCAATTGAAGATACATGAGAAGAAATATCCCACGCACGATCTTGAATTGGCTGCAGTGGTATTTGCATTAAAAATATGGAGGCACTACTTATATGGGGTAAACTGCACCATATTCACCGATCACAAAAGCTTAAAATACTTCTTCGATCAGAAGGAGTTAAATATGCACCAGAGACGATGGTTGGAAACGGTGAAGGATTTCGACTGCGAAATACACTACCTCCTCGGAAAGGCAAATGTGGTGGCGGATGCTCTGACCAGAAAAGCTGACTATGTCCCAATACGAGTAAGGTCAATTCAGCTTGTGGTGACCTCGGGTATACTTGAACGTGTACGAGAAGCGCAAGTAGAAGCAGTAAAAGAGGAGAACTGGAAGAAGGAAAGAATAATCGGCCAGTTAAAAGACTTGTCAGATGGAAGGAACGGGTTGAAGACTCGATCCGAAAGAATATGGGTTCCAAATACTTGTGGAGTGAAGGCGCTACTACTTGATGAAGCCCATAAATCCCGATATTCTATTCATCCGGGTGCGACCAAGATGTACTATGATCTGAAACAAAACTATTGGTGGCCCGGAATGAAGAGGGATGTGGTAAAATACGTAGAGAGGTGCTTGACTTGCTTACAAGTCAAGGTGGAGCATCAGAAACCATATGGAAAACTACAACCTTTGGAGATCCCGGTTTGGAAATGGGAACATATCACTATGGACCTATTGACCAAACTACCTAAAACGATTCGGGGATTTTATGCTATATGGGTGATTGTAGATAGATTGACGAAGAGTGAAAGAACAATACAGACGCTAGAGGATATGTTACGGGCATGTATCATCGACTTCGGTGGAAGTTGGGATGTTTATCTACCTTTGGCCGAATTTTCATATAACAATAGCTATCACGCGAGCATAGGAATGGCCCCGTATGAAATGTTATATGGTAGGAAGTGCCGAACCCCGGTGTGTTGGGGAGAAGTGGGTCCACGTGAACTAGCACATACTGATATAATCCGAGCTACGAATGAGAAGATCGACTTGGTCCGAACTCACTTAAAAGTGGCGCAGGATCGACAAAAGTCGTATGCGGATAAACGAAGGAGGCCGATTGAATTTCAAGTGGGCGATAAAGTAATGTTGAAAGTATCGTCGTGGAAAGGAATAATTCGATTTAGAAAAAGAGGAAAGTTGAGCCCAAGGTTTATTGGGCCATTCAGAATACTAGAACGGGTTGGTAAGGTAGCATACCGTCTCGAACTGCCCGAGGAGTTGAGTGGGATACATAGCACATTCCACGTGTCACACCTCCGAAAATGTCTAGCCGACGAAACTGCTCATATCCACTACGAGGACATCGAGGTGGATAATAGTCTTAATTACTCGGTGAAGCCGATTGCGATTTTAGATCGCAAGGTGAAGACTTTAAGGAACAAGGAGATCAACCAAGTGAAGGTTAAATGGGAACATAGGAAAGGTTCAGATACCACCTGGGAGTCCGAAGAGGAAATGCAACGGCTCTACCCTTCATTATTTGGTATGTATTTTGGTTTCGGGGACGAAACCCTTTGAAGGGGGGTGGACTTGTAACACCCCGAAACTTAAAAAGGCTTATTATTAGCATTATATAAGTATAAAATAGACGAGAATGAGCTAACTAGGAACAAATAACCCAGTTAGTTAGTTACCTCGTTTTAAAACATGAATGAATCTAAAAAGTGCCAAAGATATAAACTAAATAAAAGTGGAGGGGCCTATGTTGTTAAAATTGAAACTTATATTATTAAGTTTAATAAAATAAAAACCAAACACACCATTTGAGGTGTCTGGTTCGATCAAAGGCAGGAGAAGGGCGACCCCCACTCTCAAAACCCTAACATTCACTAATCTCACAAATTGAATGATCAAACCAAGTCCAAAATGAAAATTGAGCATAGATTAATGATCCCCATTGCAAGGAGATCATAAGTTATGTAAAATTTGACAAAAATTCTCTACTTGAAATTCTCATGAATTTAGAGAACTTGAAATCTGATGATGCATGTGTGAATTGTAGATGAATTAGGAACATTAAAATGTCTAGGAGTAAACCCTAGACAAGTACATGTTAAAATTATGCTAAATTCTAGTGAAATCCATGGTCACCATTGTAGGTGACTAGTGGGTTATGTAAAACTTGATAAACACTAGGAAATTTGGGGTTGTTCTAGTGTAATTTGACATATGTAAAGTTATTTCAGAATTATAAGGGCAAATAATTGTGTTAGATAGTTTGATTGATGAAAATTCGGGTTATATGACAAGTTATGAGCTTGTTAATGAATTATTTAAAATTATGCCCTTAAGGTGTTTGTATAAATGCCTCAAAGAAGACTTAAACCTGAAATTTTAAAGTTAAAATGCATAATTACAATGTTTTGGCAAATTGTGCGATATATGAATTAAAAAGAGTTCTAAACGTGATGTGATTGAACTCTATAGGAAAGGACACCGGAACATCGAGTGGACAAGCCGGTGGCGACTTGCGTTTGAAGGGCGTACTTTGAAGGTATGTAACTTGACCCGTTACATTAGGCGAATTGTTATTAAATTATGTATAGTCGTATATTGGAATGGATGCTGAATTGATTACAGCAACAATGTTCGTTACTTGAATTGATAAGTTAAGAATTGGTTAAGAGTCGTTTGGTAGTCATTATAATGGTGGATTCCATAGATGAGCCAAACGGGTCAAATAATCAATTAGTACGTGGCTAAACGCCTCGTCAATATGGTCATTAGCCTTTTGTTATTAATAATAGGTATGTTAGAATATGAGATTTTGGTAGTTGGGTTTGCTCGAACGATGAACCTCATAAGGGCAAACTAACGGATCATTAAGAGAAGGTACAAACCGGGTAGAGGTAATACCTTACTCGTAGGTTTTGAGCCCGAGCGAAGGGTAATGATTTACTAAACATGCAAACCGGTGATGGGAGCGTGGGTGTTGAAAACAAGGCACCCGTGATTTGGGTCTTCGTGTCTTGAAATAACATCCATCCATGTAGTTTCGGGTGAAATAAATAAAATCAGTCAAAATATAAACTTTCAGAGACTACCGTAAGTTACGGTAGATCCGTAACTTACGGTAGAAATAAAAAGCTTACGACAGTTCTTTACTGCCTTACGGCAGACCAAGGTTTTCCAGCGTCTACCGTAACTTACGGTAGATACCGTAAGTTATGGTAGAGCCCAGACAATTTTGATAATTCTTGCATATCCTAGCTAATCGAATCCGTTTTTGAGCATAGTTTCGATTAAGCAATATTTCTAAGAACTCTAACACTAATGATTGTTAAAAATCTCCAGTTTTCAGGTTTGCAAGTATGTGGACGATGATCAAGTTGATGCTTCAAGAACCGAACACAAAACTTTTGGATGCTTCCGCACTAATATAATCTATTAAACTATGTTGTTTGTAAACACTACTGAATGATGAATGGTTTATTCCTGTTATTCGACTATGTTAAACTCTATGACGAAGTATAACTTAGTTTACTAACTAAGATTTTGATAATTACAAGATTTTCTTTTACATGTACTATATTTTTATGATAATTAAATGAAAATATAAGATGAGTGTTACAAGTTGGTATTCAGAGCTTAGGGTTGTCAACAAAGTGTTCGGTTCAAGCTTGATCGATCGTCTGTTGCAGACAATGTCAACACTGCCTATGACTGTGTTAACAAAGTGTTTGGTTTGACTTTTACAACACTGCCTATGACTATGTCTGTTACAGACAATGTCAACTGGACCATCATCTGGACCCCGTCACCCACGACTCTCTCGCCAAGAGCAGAGAGATAAACGCCTTGCTGCCATCCTTGCTAAATAAGTGGCAAAGGTGGTGCCTCAAATCGTGAGTGAGATTTACGAGAATGTTAGCAAATCATCTGAGGAGTCTAGAACCGAAGCTCCTAAAGTTGCTACCAAGACTGCTTTCAGCTTCAAGCAGTTAAAGGCTTGCGGTCCAAAGGAATTCACTGGAGAAGATGGCCCAACATCTATGTTTCAATGGTTCGATTCCGTCGAAGTCACTTTGCGCCAGAGTGGATGTCCGGAAAATCTCCGCACTCCAAACTCTACCGGCGTTTTCCAGTCCCGCGCATTAGACTGGTGGACGGCCGAGAGAAACAAACGCGGAAATGATGCAGCCTATGAGCTGACGTGGGAAGAGTTGAAGGCCATCATGATGGATGAATTATGCCCTCCCCATGAATGCCAAAAGCTGGAGGATGAATTCTGGCACATTAAGCAGAAGGAAGGTAACAACGCTGCCCTGACTGCTCGCTTTAAGCAGCTCAGCATTATCTGTCCCGATCAAGTGAAGATGTCCGACATGGCGATCAAGAAGTACATCCGAGCTTTACCCGACTGTGTTGCGGATTTTGTGCATGCCGCAAAGACAGCAACGATCGAAGAAACTTACTTGCTAGCCACAGAAATCAACGACAAGCGAGTAAAAGCTGGTTTTTGGGATAAAACTTCGAAGAACCTGCACCAAGTCACCGCCGCGCCAGCCTCCAAAACCGCCGCCGCTCAATCGTCAAAGTCCTCACGCCGCAAGAAGAAGAACAATAGCAGCAGCTCCAGCAACAAGAACTGTGCTGCCACCACCACTGCTGCTCCACTTCAGGCCGTACCGGCTCAGCAGCAGTCTCACCACCGCCCAGCACCAGTTACCTATGCACCACCTGCAAAGCGTGCATACGCAGGCCCTCACCCTGCCTTCCCGGCCTGCTCATATCATCACCCGGTGGGTCTCGCCTGCCATTTCTGCGCTCACTGCAACATGTACGACCACTTCACTGCTAACTGCCGTACTGGTCCCCGTCAAGCACCAGCTCAAGCCACTGCTCATCAAGCTCTGCTCCCAGCCCCACAAGGCCAACAAGCGGGTCAGGCACCCGCGGTCAACGCCCGAGTCTGCTTCACATGTGGTGATCCCAAACACTTTGCGAACATGTGCCCGAACAAGGTTGTGAAACAAGAGCCCCAGCAGCAGCAGCCTCACCAGCAGCAACAGCCTCACCAGCAGCAACAGCCTCACCAGCAGCAACAAGCCGCATGCGCCAGAACTTTCAACATCAACGTGCGCCAAGCCCAGGCTGACAACAACGTGGTCAATGGTACGTTCCTTGTGAATGGTATTTATGCTTCATGTATGTTGGATACTGGAGCCGATAACTGCTTTATGTCGTTTGAATTCGAGAAGCTCCTTAGTCGTAAGCGCTCCCAACTCTCCTCGACGTTCGATGTAGAAGTCGCCACCGGAAGAACTGTCGCCGTTAATTCTGTTCTTCGTGATTGTACTCTTGAGATCAACAATCACATCTTCCCAATCGACCTTATTCCGATGCAACTCGGAAGTTTTGACGTCACAGTAGGCATGGACTTTCTTCGCGAAAACCACGCTGAAGTTGTGTGCTTCGATAAGATGATTCGATTCTCGCTCGCGAATGGTGATTTATTGTGTGTCTATGGTGAAACTGCCTCGAAGGGTCTCAAACTCATGTCATGTGTCCAAGCTAGCAAGTATCTCCGCAAGGAATACAGAGCTTTCTTTGCTAACATTGTAGTAGCGGAAAAGGAAAAGAAAGGAAAGACAGAAGTGAAAGACGTTCCTATGGTTCGTGAATTTCCTAATTGTTCCCTGACGATCTTCCCGGTCTTCCTCCAAGTCGTGATATCGACTTTCATATCGACCTCATTCCTGGAGCCAACCCTATTGCCAAAGCTCCTTACCGACTCGCACCGTCTGAAATGCGTGAACTCTCGAGTCAGCTTCAAGAATTACTTGAGAAAGGCTTCATTCGCCCGAGCACCTCTCCTTGGGGCGCGCCAGTCCTTTTTGTCAAAAAGAAGGATGGGTCGTTCAGGATGTGCATCGACTACCGGGAATTGAATAAGCTAACCATCAAGAACCGCTATCCCCTGCCCCGCATTGACGATTTGTTTGATCAGCTACAAGGTGTTACGTGCTTCTCGAAGATCGATCTATGCTCAGGCTATCACCAACTACGCATACAAGAGGAGGATATACCCAAAACCGCGTTTCGCACCCATTATGGCCATTATGAATTCGTTGTCATGCCTTTCGGTCTAACCAACGCACCCACGGTTTTCATGGATCTGATGAATCGCATGTGTAAACCATATCTCGATCGTTTTGTCATCGTATTCATAGACGATGTCTTGATCTATTCCAAGTCGAAGGCCGAACACGCGCAACATCTACGTTTGGTTCTCGAGCTACTCCAGGGGAATCGACTCTATGCCAAGTTCTCCAAGTGTGAATTTTGGCTGGAGGAGGTTCAGTTTCTGGGTCACATTGTTAATAGTCAAGGTATTCACGTCGATCCCACGGAAGCAGTTAAGAGTTGGATTACACCCAAGAACCCTTCTGAAGTCTGTTCATTCCTCTGATTGGCGGGCTATTATCGACGTTTTATCGAAGGATTCTCAAAGATCGCTGTGCCGCTTACCGCTCTTATGCATAAAGACAAGCCTTTTGTTTGGGGAACTGAACAAGAGTGTGCCTTCCAAACCCTCAAGCTCATGCTTTGCAATGCTCCTGTTCTCACTCTACCCGACGGAAACGACGACTTCATTGTCTATTGTGATGCTTCCAACCTTGGTCTTGGTTGTGTTCTTATGCAGCGGGACAAGGTTATAGCTTACGCATCTCGTCAGCTCAAAATCCACGAGAAGAATTATACAACCCATGATCTCGAGCTAGGCGCGGTTATTTTTGCGTTAAAGATTTAGCGACACTACCTGTATGGTACCAAGTGTACGATCTTCACCGATCATAGGAGCCTACAACATATCTTTGATCAGAAAGAACTTAATATGCGTCAACGCCGATGGGTAGAACTTCTCAACGATTACGACTGTGAGATTCGTTATCATCCAGGCAAAGCAAATGTCATTGCCAACGCTCTCAGCAGACGGAGTTATTTGCTTAGCATCCGTAATGTCCAAGCCCAATACGACCTCGAAACCCTCATCCGCGAAGCCCAGCATGCCTGTTTTAATGAACGCACCTTGAAGAAGGAAATAATCTACCACGATGGAGCTCAGCTTGTGAATAAGTCAAATGGGATATTCCACTTTCTGGACCAAATTTGGATCCCTAAACGGACCAATTTGTGACAGATACTGATGGACGAAGCCCACAAATCCCGGTATTCTATTCATCCCGGTGCCGATAAAATGTACCAGGACCTTCGCTACAAGTACTGGTGGCCGGGCATGAAAAGGGATATTGCTCTCTACGTTGGGAAGTTCCTGACTTGCTCAAAGGTCAAGGCTGAACACCAAAGACCCTCTGGCTTACTCGAACAACCGCCGATCCCTATGTGGAAGTGGGAGAGTATAGCTATGGACTTCATAACAAAGCTTCCGCACACGTCATCAGGTCACGACAGCATCTGGGTTGCTGTTGACTGTTTGACCAAATCAGCTCACTTTTTGCCAATACGGGAAGACTACAAGGTAGAACAATTAGCCCGAATCTACACCAATGAGATCATTTGTCGACATGGGACGCCTCGCGACATCATCTCTCACCGTGATGCTCGGTTTACCTTGCGACTGTGGGAAATGTTTCAAGTGGCTCTCGGTACTACGCTTAATCTAAGTACCGCATTCCACCCTCAAACCGACGGTCAGACTGAAAGAACGATTCGTACTCTTGAAGACATGCTCCGTTCGTGTGTCATAGATTTCGGTGGTAATTGGGATGCATACCTACCGTTGGTTGAATTCTCGTATAACAACAGTTATCATACCAGGATTCAAATGGCACCATTCGAGGCTTTATACGGAAGAAAATGTCGATCGCCTATTGTGTGGCACGAGATCAGTCACTCGCAATTAACCGGTCCTGAGCTATTGCAAGAAACGACTGACAAAGTCCTCCAGATTCGAGACAACTTGTTGAAAGCTCGAAGTCGACAGAAAAGTTACACCGATAGACGACGCAAGCCCCTTGAATTTGATGTTGGTGACTACGTACTCCTAAAGGTATCACCTTGGAAGGGTGTGGTCAGATTCGGCAAGAAAGGGAAACTAGCGCCTCGATATGTTGGACCTTTTAAGATTCTGGAAAGGATCGGAAAAGTCGCCTACAGACTCGAACTACCGGAGGAACTTAGTAATGTCCACCCGACTTTCCATGTGTTAAACCTCCGAAAGTGCCTGGCTGAGCATGATTTAATTGTACCTCTCGATGACCTCCAAGTAAACGAAACACTACACTTCGTGGAGAAGCCTGTCGAAATCATGGATCGCCAAACTAAGTAGCTCAGACGCTCGCGCATTCCTATTGTGAAAGTCCGATGGGAAGGCAAACGAGGCGCAGAGTTCACTTGGGAACTCGAAAGCGACATGAAGGCGAAGTACCCGCAGTTGTTTGTTATGGCTTCGGCCAAATTTCGGGATGAAATTCCCTCAACTAGGGGAGGCTGTAACACCCCGTGTTTCGGAAGTCAAAGTCAATATTGAAGTCAAAGGAAGAAAAGATTGCTAATTGCGATCTGTCTCTTCTTACTCAATTCCTGTTTTGACTTCTTTGACTTGTAATTAGTCTATTTTATTATCGCCTTAGTTGTATTATGTGGAATATCTATTAATAATCGCATAGTAATCGCTATTTATCGCTTTATCGCTATCGCACTCGCAACTCAAAATACGCATTTTGGTTACTGTTATACGTGTGTGTGTGCCTTATGTGTTACTTGTGCATGTTTAATTATGTTATGTGTGGTAATCAATCAAAACGCAATCGAAACTCAATCACAATCGAATCGCAAACGCTAAACGAATACGAAATAAGGATGCTTGTGTGTTATATAGTAGTTAGGATTAAAAGTAATTTGACTAGGAAACTTTATTACATTGCAACGCTCGCAATCGCAATCGAAACGACAAGATTCGTCGCACCGAACACACAAATCAGGTGGCCGATCGACTAGGAGACCGGCCGATCGAACAACCGCTCGATCGATCGACCAGCTGTCCGATCGGACTGCCTAACCGATCGACCAGCCCCTCTCCATTCCTTTCCACTTTGGGTAACCCTATAAATACCCCTTGTCACCATCAAACTTTCCACTTTTGGCAACTGACGTCCAACCAGCACTCTAACCTTGCTTTTTCTCTGATTTCTCGCGATTCCGGTAAGATCTCGTCCTAAATCTTGTACTTCCTTAATCTACACGCACTCCTACACCTTTCTATCTTTTGAATCTTAACTTTTAACCGTGAAATCATCAAGATCCAAGGTGTTCTAGGATGACGTCATCATGTGTTCTTGAAGAACTTCATGTTTTTACCTCAATCCACCAAGAACAACTTAGATCTAACCGATTTCCACATAAACAAACAAAGATCTTTCATAGATCTAAACATATCCACAATGAAAAGGATTGAAAGATGGTTTTCCAACTTTCTTTCAACTCTTTTACACTCAATGCACTCAAAACCGATAGAATCGGAGCTTGTGCCGACTTACTACTCATTCTTGTGGTTACGTTGGTTCAAGATCCGTATTCTATCCACGAGATTATCGATTCTGGGTCAACCAAGAACAATCTTCTTGAACCAGTGGACTGACTGAACTTGGGTGGTTCCTGTTCAATCGGGTCACTAGAGCTTAGGATGGGGTTCTGTTAGTTGGCACAACATCAACACATCTCGATAAAACGAAAAACGATCAAAACAGCCAAGTGTAAGACAAACGGAACGACCAGGACAGAATGCCGTCCAATCGGACCACCGTCCGAATGGACTGTCAACCGAACGGGTTGTCAACCGATCGACTTGCACCTTGGGTCCCACACCTAACCATTTTTGCCAACATTTGAAGTCTGAATGTTGAACGAATTGTTATCCGATCGGACTACCATCCGATCGAATTGCCATTCGAATCATGAGACATTTAAACTTCCACACTTAAACAATTTTCAACATGCTCAATGCACAAAGGATGCCACCCGATCGAACAACCGTCCGATCGAGTGACAACCTGTTGTGACCTTGTTCTCGCTGAAGTGCCCAACTTATCGGATTATTGCCCGATCGAACGGTCGTTCGATCGATCGACCTGAAAGGTAGAGATACTTCTATGTTTTCAAAATGCTACAAAGAAAACTTCAAAAGTCAAGCCATCATACACAAACACATCCTTCTCAAAGGAAGAAACAATCCACTCGAAAGGTCACCCGACCGGATGGCCATCCGAGCGGACTGTCACCCGAACGATCGGACTACCATCCGATCGAACTACTGATCGACCCCACTATCACTTGTTCCATTTTACGCGTCGCTTATCGTTATGCTATCAATCTGTTCAGGTTAACCCTACTCTCTAGCTCTCCCTTCAATCCATTAATCGCTGTGAGTATACTCGATCCCTTTTTGCTTTACGCACTTTTGGGTGTTACATACGTTACTTATACAAAATCACATCGAACACACTACGCAATACTTTAAACGCTAACCGTTATCGCATGTATACGTGACTTAATGAATGCTTGTTTGTTATGTTTACACATGGAATGTTGTCTACCTGCCTTAGCAACGATAGTACTATTAGTTTGGACTCAGCACCCGTTCACTCGGGGGTTGTTAACGACAATTACCTACATGGCTCACAGTGGTGAGTATGTATCGCGAACTGCCCTGGGCAGTCAACCCACAGTCATTGGTATCGATAGGTTTATGTCGATAACTAACATGCCTCATTCCACTCTGTGTACGTGCTGGTTATGAGTAACGCTTTCGAACTCTATATGCTATTATTAAACTTGTATGCTCACCTTTACACTATGTGTATTGACTTTTACTTTAACGTATGTGACAGGTGCTTAGGATGCTTATTTGCTTTCTGTGCTGTGAAATCGAGGCTAGGAAAGACCTAGGTCAACAATAAACAATTGTCTGTAATAAAAATCTGAGTTGTCGGAACAGAACAATTTGACTAGATCTTTTCTGTAATAATTGTATTATCATCTATGACATGGTATGGGACGTATTGCTTTAAATATTTGGTAAATATAGTTGTTATGAAAACTTCTGGACAATCTGTTTCGCTCAGTGCCATGCCTCGATGTTTCCGCCATCGGTTGGGGTGTGACAGCGAAGGTTTTCCAGACAGCCACTCTGGCCCAGGGTGACTTCGATCGAATCAAACCATTGAAACATGGCCGTAGGCCCGTCTTCTCTGGTAAATTCTTTGGGACCGCATGCTTTGAACTGCTTTAAGCTAAAAGTAGCTTTAGGTGAGTCTGTCCTGGATTCTTCAGAGGACTTGCTAGCATTTTCATTCAACTCGCTAACAATTTGTGGAATGATTTTCGCCATTTGCTTTGCGACTAGTGCAGCGATGCGTTTGTCCTCGTGGTTGCGACGAGCGGAGCGAGCAGTGTGCGATCCAAATGACGACATTATCTGCAATAGACATCGCCATAGGATTCAGACACTATATGTCGAATCTCACCTCATACGCACTACTACCATATAAAGCTCAGGAACACGACTAACCACATAAACACATAGTTATGTAGGCACATAAACCACAGAATCACATAAGCACGTAGAGCACCGAAACACATGAGGACACACTATATTTTGCACGTATTGACCTACATATATTGCATGCATTTACCTATCTTTCACAGCGTCGAAAGGCGATCGAGTATTGCGAGTGCGAATAGCGAGTAGCGATTGCGAGTAACACAAGTGATTTGTTAGCATATTGGGATAGATGTGCAGTGCAAGTTGTGTGTGTTGATCAAAGCGAACAACGAAAAGCGTATAAATCACAAAAATCGAACACATAAACACATGAAATCACATAATAATACATAAAATTGATAAATCACAGAGTCAGCGGTGGCGAATTTCAAAATCGAAACACATAAAATCGAAGAGAGATTGTCTTGGCTTGATAGACGTTGACTACCCAAAGTGGTTCGACTATTCTCAAGGACGTCAAGTACGCGCTTTGTCCTAATAGACTGTGCTCTATCACCGGCATGCGGTGAACGGCACGCATCCTTTCAGTCCTTTACGTGACCCTAGTCGTTGGAACCCATCGAGACTTTGGTGAGAGTTTTGTAAAACCAGAATGTAGAGCGGAACAAGTCATCAAGATTCGGGTTTCATCCCTACCTTAGTGACTTCATTCCTGTTTGTGTGATAGAATTACAAGGTAGATAGGGAGATTCGCATCGAAGTATGGATTTCACTCCTGATTCAACGCAAATTATCTTGTTTGTAGTAAAATGTGCGAGTCGAACAAGTGATTTGGTCGAGAGTTTGCGGCTTTCATACCTATTCTCAACCAGATCATCCGTTTGGGTGTGTAGCCATCCTTAGGAAAGGCTGTACTTGCGCGGAGCTGTAGTATGCGATGCTCACGCAAGAGTGTAGTGTACAGCGAGGTCGAGCGAGAATATCAAGCAAGCTCGTACATAACCCATACCGGGCATGCACAAGTCGGTCTGTTGGTACTTAGACTATAGACTAGGTCGATTCTAAGACATCGACCTGGACTAGGTCGAGTCTTGCCTAATTCCCTATAGTTATGGCTCTGATGCCAATCTGTCACACCCCAACCGATGGCGGAAACATCAGGGCGCGACACTGAGCGAAACAGATTGTCCAGGAGAAATCCATAACAACTAAATTACCAGATATTTAATATTATGTCCCATACCATAAAATACCAAAGTAAACAGTTATTACAGACCAAATATCTCTTAGACAAATAAAAGGCTGTTCCGACAACTCATAAAGTTAGATTGTTTTTGTTTCTAGACTCTCCTACTTGATTCCACAAAAGCAGGCATCCTAGCATCTTAAACACATGTCACATACATTAAAATAGAGGTCAATACACATAGTGTAAAGGTGAGCATACAAGTTTAATAGTATAATAGATAGCGAAAGCGAGTTTACGCATAACC
Source organism: Helianthus tuberosus (assembly GCA_030545235.1). Classification (NCBI taxonomy): domain Eukaryota; kingdom Viridiplantae; phylum Streptophyta; class Magnoliopsida; order Asterales; family Asteraceae; genus Helianthus; species Helianthus tuberosus. The sequence continues at coordinate 10,267 of JARYGA010034563.1, read as the reverse complement.
AACATGTAACATGTATAATGTGAAGCAAGTATGTTATCGACAATGAAATATGCATAGACGTGACTGCGAGTTGTAGAATGCGCAACACATATCACCACTGTGACATGTGAGAAAAGCCCTTAACAACCCCTGTCCACGACAGGTGCTGAGTCCAAACTATAGTACTATCGTTGCTAAGGTGTCAGGCAACAATCACTGTGTAAACATAACATACAAGCATTCATCGAGTAACACGTATAACATGCGGTAACGGTTAGCGTATAAAATTGTTTGCGTTGTGTGATCGATGTGATTTAGCATAAGCAACGTATGTAACACCCAAAAGTGCTTAAAGCAAAAAGGGATCGAGTATACTCACATATAGCGTTTAATGAATAAACACTCTCTTGGATTGAAGGGAGCACTGAGGAGGATTAGCCTGATTACAGAATGACAGCGTAAGCGATAAACAGCGCGTTTAACGGTGCAAAGTGACTGAGTGTCGAAGGGATATCCCAACGGATGGCAATCCGACCGGACGGTCATCCGGTCGGATGGCCATTCGATCGATTTGCCATTCGTTTGGGATGGATGTGTTTGTGTAAGATGGCTTTGAAGTTTTCGTTGTAGCATTATGAAAACAGAGAAGTATCTCTACCCTTCAGGTCGCTCGATCGAACGGTCGTCCGGTCGGATGGCCGTTCGGTCGGATGGCGATCCGTCCAAGTGAGACATTTCATGAAGAACAAGTTCACAGCAGAATGGCCATTCGATCGGATGGTCATCCGATCGGATGGCCATTCACTGGTAACTGATAAGTATTGAGAGTTTGTAAAAAAATCAAGTGTTTGGGGACTAGGAGTCATCCGATCGGAGTGTCGTTCGATCGGATGGCTATCCGATCGGACGGCAGTCCATTTAGTGACTTGTTCATTTTGTAATTTGTTAAGTTTGAAAGTTTTTTTGCCGTTTGATCGAGACGGTATGACAATGTGTTAAACAACGGGAATTCCCTCATGTCCAAGTTATCCGATCAGACGGGAATCACCCCATTCTGAGCAGTCAACTGGTCTTGTTGGTTGTTCATGTTCAACCCGTGAATCAGTCGTCTCTTCCGATGAAAATCCATTCTCAGTCCAACCCTTCACTATAGAGCGAGTAGATAGCCGAACGAGTTCTGATTCTATCGGTTTTGAGCTAAAGAGTGTAAAAGAGTTGGAAGAAAGTTATGAAAACATCTTTCAATCCTTCTACTCTTGAAAATGTCTAGATTTAAGATGAAATCAGTGCTTAAACATGTTGAAATCTCTTAGATCTGAGTTGTTCTTGGTGTAATGAGGTCGAATCTTGAAGTTCATAAGAACCCCATGATGACATCATCCTAGAACACCTCAAATCAGCCGATTTCATGGTTAAAAGTGAAGATTTGATGGTGAAAAAGATGAAGAAGTGTGTGTAGATCATAGATGTACAAGGTTTGGGGAGGAAACTTACAAGAATCGCGAGAAATCGAAGGAGAAAGGCCTGAGAAGTTGAAGAGTCGCACCAGAGCTGTCACATCACTGTTTGTGATGTGACAGGTGTTATTTATAGGATTCCAAAAAGGGAAAGGCGGTGCACAAGTGATGGGTCGAAGTGCGGTTCGATCGGATGGCCATCCGATCAGATGGTCATCCAGACGGATGACCATTCGATCGAATGGTCATTCGATCGGATGGCGGTGTGAGTTGGTTTTCGACGTTTCGTTTCGCGCGTTAAGCATTGCGATGCGTTGTGAGTGAGCGATGCGATAGTATTACCCATTAGTTACACAAATAACCTAACTACTAAATACCATAAATAAAATCCTTAAATCTCGAGTTTGCGATAAGATTGCGTTGTAATAGGGTTGCGATTGCATTTGCTCACCTCAACATAAACACAACATGCATAAGTAACACCTAATAGCACACACACGTAAAACAATATCCATAACTTATAATTCGAGTTGCGATGCGATAGCGACGCGATTAGCGATAAGTCAATTAGCGATTAAACTGCGATTATATAGCAATTTATTAACAAGTACTCCACATAATACAACTAAAGTATCTTAAATTAGAGTATCGATTACAAGTCGGGAAGTACAATTCAATAATTAAGCAAGGAGTGACAGATCGCAATTAGCAATCTTTTCTTCCTTTGACTTTGACTTTGACTTTCAAAAGTCGGGTTGTTACAGTAAAATCAACCCTTTTTCAGTACTAATGTTGGAAAAAACTTGCTTTTTTGTTCATTTTTAATTTACAGGGTTAAAAGAGCTTAAATGTGCAAAAGAAGCAAAAAGGCAGCAAAAACCAACATAAATCCAAAGAAGGAGGAATTGACGCAACTCGCCAAATCCCAATTCACCTCCAAACCACAAGAATAGCAAGATCAGAAGACTTGACACGGGGCCGTGTCCACCAGACACGAGCCGTGTCCGAGGCTGGATGCTGTGCAGAAGAAAAGACAACAACAAAAGACAAAACTAGCAGCCGACACGGGGCCGTGCTAAGCTAATACGGTGCATGGTTAACTCAAAGATTTTCAGAATCTGCGATAGTACAGCAAGTACATTGGCCACGGGCCGTGCCGTTGACACACGGGGCCATGTTAGTTGGGTATGTATTAATGACTTTAATAACTAGTTTTCTATATTGAAGGCAAATACGAGTCCCTTTAGTACAACAACTAGCATTTGTGGCCCAGCTCCAAGAGTGACACACTTTTTTACAAACATCAGAAACATTCGATGCGTCCACATGAGTCTCCATGATAGCACATACTTGCACATGATTATTAGTAATCACCTGATGAACCTCCTTTTGTTTTAGGGAGCGGTTCAACCCCCTTATATTCCAAGCAGCGATATTACCCATTAAAAACCTCGTAACCGGGTGTGCTTGCACCCTCAGGATCGTTACCTTCTAATTTCCTAGCCATGAATTTTGGGATATCTGCTAACAGGTCATCCACAACTACATCATCTGCAATCACCTCCTCCGTGCTACCCTTTCCTCCTTTATTGCTCTTGTCCGGTTGATTGACAGGATTTATAGTTGGATCTTCCCTTTGAACCTCCACTTCATTATCTTTCAGAACATCAAAAGAATTTGACACACGAACCTGGGATGAAGACGATGTTTCCCCATATGATTTGTTTTTAACTATCGGCCGGTACACCATCTTCGGTTTCTGATTCTTTAGCTGGATACCTTGTTGGCCCCCTTTTTTATTATTCCCTTTGAATGCCCGAAACCCCTCAGCATCGTTCTTCGATCCACCATCCTCCACTATCTTTGGTTTCTTTGGACACGCACTATCCTTGTGTCCAAAACACAACAGGTAGAACACCTTAGAGGTTCTTAATCATACTCAACTTTCACCTCTGCTTTAGAAAAGCCCTTACCTTCCAACGATGGAACCGCAACCTTAGCACTTATTTTCAATTCAAAACCAGCTTGCACTTCAATAAGGGCTCTAGCAAAGCTGCTTCTACCCCAGGATTCAGCACACATCGAAGCCGTGTATGAATCTAACATCTTCGGCACCCCCACTTTTGAAGCTAGCAAACTCAATCCATCCTCGGTAAAAGCCTCCAACGGCACATCATGCATCTTTACCCACACTAGAATAGCCATAATATCTTTTTTTACTAACGTTACTGATGGAGACCATTCATTCAGAATAATAGGGATATTTCGAATCATCCATGGGACATCTTCCACCAATTGCTCCAATCCCCTTTTTGTGTTAAACTTGAAGAAAAAGAAGCCCTTTGCATTCATCATTAATCGGATTGACCCATATTTCACCCATTGGTTCTTGGCAAAGTATTCGACAATAGGAAACACTAGCCGTTTTCCCAAGAAATAACCATACAACGTGTTAGCAAATCTATCGTTTACCTGTTTGACCGAAGCTACTGGAATAACCACATCCACACCGTCCATTTTATCCTCCGTTTCCAGCTGCCTGAAATTCACTTTCACATGTTCCTTTTGAGTTTGGACTACCTTAGCAAATGATGGAGGTTTCATTGTCTCAGTACCTACTTCATCCGTTTGACTCGAGCTACCCCCAACCTGCCCTACGTACTCTCTACTAGGGTTTGCATGGGGTTCCTTCTTCGATGCAGCCACAAACCCCCCCCCCCCCTTTGTATTCCAAATCCACAGGTTTAGAAATATCATATAATCCATCAATCACCGAAATGTTATTCGTCTTACACATTCCTCTCCTTGGCATGAATGGATTACCCTCAATATTTGTTACCCTCAAACCAATCCCTCGTACAGGAGGTGTACTCTCATCATGCCCAGGAGTTGCACCTTCTTCCACAGGCTTGGTGTGCAACCTAACTGTTCTATATTACCGTCACTACTTCTCTCCATGCACCAAAAAAGACACCTGAAACCAGAAATCCCAGACGAATGAAGAACTCAAGCAAAACCCTAATTCTAGCAGTTTGATCCAATGGATCTTAACTGAACGGAATAGAAACCCAGGTGAATCAAGGTTACTGCCCAACCAGTAGGACCGATAAACCCTAGCCTCTATTCTATCAGGATCGATACACTAGAAGAAACAATGGCAACAAAACAGAAAAAACAAAAAACCCTAGACTTCTAAACGATCAAGAATGCTATCAGAGTTCGTATTCAATGTTAGAAACATGAATCACAGATCTGATACACACTAAATCACGCAAAAAAGTGAAGGATTACATGAAGAACAGGAGTCGCCATGCTAGAGAGAGAAAATTAGGGTTGATCCAACGTCACTGGTAATTTAGTATTATTTATAGGGTTCGAAAATATGGTTTGAATTTTGAATCTGGAGCCAAAATTTTGAATCTGGTCAGAGGTTTACTTTGGTTACGAGGAGCAGAGGTTTTAATGTAAAGTGAAGATAAGATGTTTTAATTGTGAATGAAGTGTAAAGGTTTGACTTTTAAATGGAGGGTAGAGGTTTGATTGAATTTTAAAGTGATTTTAGATAGTAGGCTTTATGATACAATAATGAAATAAGAAAATTATTGTTGGACAGCCTCTATGGCTGTCATATCAGCTTTTCTTATGTAATTAAGATTTCCCGAAAGTATAGATTATTATATGGTAAAAAAGATGGAAGGGATGTCAATGCTCTAAGCCTTAGGGTGAACGGGGCGCCCTCGGGGTGGCGTGCGGTGAGTGAGTTCCCCGCTCGGGAACACCGCCGCCGACCCCTCGGGGAGGCTAAGCGGGGTGTGGTCTGCGGCATTGATTCACCGCACAACTTTTCAAACTTTTTGATTTTTTGAATGTTTGGCAACGGCTATTTGTTAAAAAAAAAATCCAATTTTAACCTATAAATACCCCATTAAATCTAATTTTTTACCACACAAATTTTCAATCTTATTCCTCTAAAATTCTTTCAAATACAACACAAAGCCAAACCGAGCAATTGAGAACCAACCCCGCGAAGCCAAGAAAAAGTCCGTCGGCTCTAACACTAAGGGACGCGGCTCGCAACCGTCTCGTGGTGGTTCGAGCGGTGCAAGTGCACAACCACAACCACCTTTCGAATATACTACGCAACCCCCGTTTTTTTACCCACAACCTTCACACCCCTCCTTTTACAACACCCAACCACAACCCCCTTTCGGCTATTTCCAAAATTTGTTATCAATGGATCCTCAAGCCCCCGCCTTCGACCCGTTTGGTTTTCGTTCCCCACAAGTTCCATCTCCACGAGAAAATGTTGAACGTCCTCTACCTATTTACGAGGACGAGGAAGTAGTGCCCGAAACTCAAAATTTGGGCGACTATGAAGATGACACCGGCGACGATCAAGATAATGTGAATGAAGACGCCGGCAACGAAGAAGATGACGCTCGGGGTAAAAAGGAAAAATGGAGCGCCAATCTTGGTCAAAATACCAAGAAGAGGCGTTGGCGAAGGCGTGGGTACATTGCTCTACCGACAAAAAGAAGGGCAATCAACAAACCCGCGACGGTTTTTGGCGTAGGATTTTAGATCATTATAACGCCGCCGTTGGTGGAAGTAACCGGACCGTGCATCAAGTACGGTCTAAATAGATACCGATGATGACGAAAATAAACCATTTCAACGGCCTATACCAACAAGCGGTAAAAATTATATTTTTTAACGTTGTATATTTTTTAAATTTGTTTACGAAGTTCATATGTTTTTAACACTTGTTATTTTATAATATGTAGGATCGCACACGAGATAGCGGGTGTGACGATCTCAACGTGATGAAAATCGCTTTAAAGGATTTTCAAAATAAATATCCGAGCGGTTTTCAACATGTCGAGGCATGGGAGGTCGTTCGAAAACACGACAAATGGGCCCAAGTCCCATTGTTGGGTGAGGAAGGGGAAGGATCGGCACAAAAAAGAAAGTCCGTTGACATGGACCCTTCCATACCCGATATGAATGAAGACCCCTCGCCACAAAGAACACAACGGCGAGACAAGCGTCAAGCGACATCGTCCGAGGGCTCGGCTGAGTTGGCGGCACAATTCAAAGAGTACACCGCCATGAAAGAAGCGAAGCACGTTAGCTCTATGGAGGCGATTGAATTGAGGAAGAAAATAGAGTCGGAGGCTCGCGATCTCATAACGGAACAACGCGAGACAATGAGAAACTACGCGCACGATCGAGATATGAAAACATTCCTCAAACCGCACGACGATGCTCCGCCGGAAATGTTGCCGTTCATCCTCGCCCGAAAGCGCGAGATCGCTAACAAGTACGGGTGGCCGTGCAATTTCTAAATTTTTATGTAGTATTGCGATGTAATTTTTATTTTATTAAATGAAATGTAATTTTTTATTTTATGTAAATTATGTTTTACTTTTTATAAAAATATTTTCTTAATTAAAAAAATAAAAAAACAAGTCCCCCAAGAGAGGAGTGCCGCCATCAAATTGAGGGTGTGGAAAGAGTTAAGTGGAGAGTTGACGTGACGCGTGCTGATTATCTGTGAGTAAGAGAGGTCAATCCCCACCTAAAGGAGTGCCCTTACACCCTTATGTGGAATAACTTGGTCTGGCTTTCATTAAAAAATAAATAAATAAATAAATTGAAAAGATATCCGAAACCCTACATAAACCCCTAACAATATTCCGCCAGCGGTTTGTTAGAAACACCAAAAAAAGAAAACCCTCCATCAACATTTCTTCTTCTTCAAGCTTCAATCCACCGTTAAAACCCATACGCTTAAACAAAACCACACATACACAGCAATGGCAAAAACCTCTACAGCAGGCCTCTTTAACATCCCCTACTTCTCTTCTTCACCGTCACCGTCGCCGGCCGTTGATCCTAAATCATCTCCGCCGCAGAATGATTCTCCGGCAGAGGCAGCACCGCGTGTTCGTAACAACAATCCGAGAACAACCTCGGCTGGATTTGATCCGGAGGCGTTGGAAAGAGGTGCCGCAGCTGTTAAAACAATTGCCGCATCTAAGGATGCCAAAAAGGTTTATTTCTTGACCTAATTTTGAAATTCTTATTGTTTTGATCTATTTGTACAATGTTTGATAGTGATTGAGCTTCTTACATGATGATTTTAGATTAGCTTTTGTAGTAATATGTGATTGGTGGTGTTTTTTAGGTTTTTGAATTGATGAAGAAGCAGGAAGAGACTAGACAGGTGGATTTAGCGACCAAGATGGCCGAGTTTAAAGCGATGCAAGCTCAGTCAGAAACTGTAAGTTATGATACATGAATGTGAAGTATAATCTAATATTTTATACAGTTTTTTTTTGTGATTAGAATATTTATGTGCACTGTGGATGTTACTTAAAGTGTGCATGTTAATAGTTTTTTCACCTTTCTTGAATCTAATATAAGAATCTTTAATACTCATGTGAGACAGAATACATGCTTGAGGATATCTTATAGGTAACACTTATCCAGCTTTAAAGCTTGTCTCGTAAGAAGCTGAGATGCTCTAAGGATGGTTGTAAAAATCCTGATTAATTATAATTAATCCCGATTGATCGCTAGTCCCCACCCCACCGGCTGACTAGCGACTAGCAATTTCTACAACCATGGCTCTCAGGATCTTGCTTAGGACTAGGACCATGGCAAATAGCTTTGGTGATGATTTATGAATTTGTTTCATTGTTTGTTGATTTGGTAAACATTTAAGATATAGTTATGAACTTTTAATGTAATTTTAGGTCGTTTACAAACTTGACTTTGGAAGTGATTGTTTTAGTGATTCTATAACATGTATAACGATGGTTATTTATAGCAATCTAGTTACAAAGAACAACTTAAAGGTTGATCATTTTTTGTTATATTTTCATCTTTGACATGTTACACATAAGTTTTCATGTAAACACTTTGTTTTGAATGATCATTTGTCTCTTATCGTTTGCTAGGAGAGACAAAAGGTAATATATGATGAACAGAAAAAGCTAGCTCAGCAACAAGCACAAATAAAATCACAGATGGCTCGCTATGAGGATGAGCTGGCAAGGAAAAGAATGCAGGCACGTTACCTTTGTGATATTTTGGTTTATTTTTTAAGTAACTCACTCATATTACTATATTAGCACGGAATAACTGACGATTAACCTGCAGACAGAAAACGAGCATCACAGAACAAGAAATCAAGAGCTGGTAAAAATGCAAGAAGAATCATCAGTTAGGCAAGAACAAGCCAGACGAGCAACAGAAGAGCAAATTCAAGCACAAAAAAGACAAACGGAAAGAGAGAAAGCTGAAATTGAGAGAGAAACAATTAGAATCAGGGCTATAGCTGAAGCCGAAGGAAGAGCTCATGAAGCTAAATTGGCAGAAGACGTGAACAAACGGATGCTGGTAGAACGTGCAAATGCAGAAAGAGAGAAATGGGTCTCTGCAATTAACACTACATTTGAGCACATTGGAGGTACTTTTTTTATTCTTTAAAAAGAACTGGCTTCATGTATTGTTGCGTTAAAAGGATTTAAAAAGGATGAAGCGGTGACATTTTAACCCGTTTTCTTATTATGAATGGTGTCAAACGGGTCAAAACCATATAATTGGCTCAAAAGGAAGCAGTTTACGGGTCGATAATCCTTCAAAGTGTATTTTTTTCATGCATAAACACTTATAAATCATTTTGTTCAAAAAATTTGATTATTATTGATATGTAGTTATTTTAATTTTATTTACTAGGTAATTGTTTTAAAAAAAGAGTAAAATGCCATTTTCATCCTTGAGGTTTGGCCACTTTTGCGACTTTCGTTCAAAGGTTTGTTTTCCGCATCTGGATCCAAAAGGTTTAAAATTTTGCCATTATCATCCGACTCGTTAACTTCATCCATTTTTTTTACATCAAGTCAGGGGCATTTTCGTCATTTTAGCTATTTGTTTTGTTTATTTAAATCAAAATGACAAGATTAAATGACGGAAATACCCCTGACTTGTCGTTAAAAATGGATGGAGTTAATGAGTCTGATGAAAATGGCAAGATTTCGAACCTTTTGGATTCAGATGCGAAAAAACAAGCCTTTGGACGGAAGTTACAAAAGTGGCCAAACCTCAGGGACCAAAAATGGCATTTTACTATTAAAAAAAGTAGATGACAAGAATGTTTCTGCCTGGCCTCTGGTTAGAACTCTATATTTATTGATTGTATGCTTATTGATTAATGAGGCAAGTAAATAATTTGTTTTTAGGGGGATTGCGTGCAATATTAACTGATCAAAACAAGCTGGTAGTAGCTGTTGGTGGTGTCACAGCTCTTGCTGCAGGGATCTACACAACAAGGTATACACTCCGATATATTCATGGTTCATATTAATTTCATTATATGCACTGTTGGTCTAATTTCATATTGATAGAAGTATTATTTTTTTATAATGCAGAGAAGGTGCTAGGGTGGTGTGGAGCTACGTAGACAGAATATTGGGACAACCATCACTGATTAGGGAATCTTCTAGAGGGAGATATCCATGGTCCGGCATTTTTTCACATGGGTTGAGCACTCTATCACATGGTGGACAACACGGGTCAAATTCCCAAAATGCATTTGGTGATGTGATTCTTAATCCGTCTCTGCAGAAGCGAATTCAACAGTTGGCTGGTGCAACCGCCAATACAAAAGCTCATCAGGCACCGTTCAGGAATATGCTCTTTTATGGCCCCCCAGGAACCGGAAAAACAATGGCAGCCCAAGAATTAGCAAAAAAATCTGTATGAATGTTCATCCTTTTCTGCATCTATTATTTTTGTTCTTCTATATATCTTATACGATACGATTT
>JARYGA010034562.1:0-34822 GCA_030545235.1 Helianthus tuberosus | reverse complement strand
GGAATCTGCTCCTGGTATGTGTTGTTTTTACTTCTTTTCCTTACACGCATTGAATCTTTACAGACTTTGTTGTTTTTATTTCAGAGGTTCCTGTTTCTCCTTTGTTCACAGAGCCGCAGCCTGTGGTTACTGAAGAACTCCCACCTTCCCCTCCGCGTGCTTCTGTTGTTGATCAATTAAAGACTACGGAGTATCCTGAAGGTGGTGTGGAGAAGACTATTGAGGCTGATAAGCCTACTGATGTTACTGCAGGAGTTGAAAAAGTTGTTGATCCAGAGATTGTGGATGGTGCTGGTAATCCGCGAACCCCTGAAACTGTAGCTCAAGACCTGGGGAAAGAACAAACTGCTGAGAAAACTCCTACTTCAACTTCTTCTCCTAAACCTTCTGACGATATGCCTGAGCGTGTTGAGAAGGTTTCTATTGAGGAGCAAAGTTCATTTGCTGATTTTGATAAAAATTGTAACACCCCGAAAACGGGTTTGGTAATTAAACCCCGTTAATACTAAAGACGGGGAAAGTACCGTTAGTGGCTGTGTTTAAAAAAGCGCGCTTCAAGCGCGCTTGAGGCGATGAGGCGATGGGAAAAACGCTTTTTTGGGTCTGAAGCGCTACATTACATGAAGCGATCTGAAGCGAGCTTTAAGCGGCGAAGCGATGAAGTTGTGAAGCGACGCTCCAGCCAATCAGATCACTATTTGGGCCATTTTTTAAGCCCAACAGTCTTTACAAGGTACATATCGACCTTATATCGACTTCCTATGTGAAATCCGGCGACAAATTCCGGCGACGGAGTTACTTTCAGCCGGAAACCAGGAAGAAGGGGGAAGAAGAAGAAGAGGCTGAGAGCGGCAGAAGAAGAGGCTGCGTATATGTGTTTTAGGCTTTTTAGGGTTTTTATAAGTTAAGATTTTTAAACATTTAACCCCTCTATCTTTCATTAGTTTACATTCAGTCCCTGAAACTTCTAACTTTTTACTTAAAAAGTGTAAAGATAGTTTGTCTATTTAAACATTTAACCCCCTCTATCTTCAGTAGTTTACATTTGGTCCTTAAACTTTTTAATTTATGCATAAAAATACAAAATTAACATTATAAAATACATATATATAATATGGATAGCTATTTTTTATACATATATATAAAATTAACATTATATATAATATGGAGCGCTTCGTATACGTGAAGCTCTCGCTTCGCGCTTGAAGCTTCGCTTAAAGCTTTTGGAACCAAAACGCTTCGGAGCGCTTCGCGCTTTTTTAAACCAAGGTTAGTGGTAAAAGTAAACCGGCAAGTATTAGGAATTAATTGAATAATCCTAATATCTATTTAAAGTAAATAAGAGCTTTCAAGAAAATAGAATGATAAAAGGCCTGATTTGACGGGACTTAAAGTAAACGGGTTACGGCTTCCCGAACCTACTAAGCTAACTAGGGATAATTCAAACCTAGTTAGAAAGTGACTTATGAGTAGGTTAAAACACTTAAATTATGAACTAAGGAAAATGGAGGGGCCACACTTGTTAAACTTGAAACTTGTTTTATTAAAAACAAGAATTAAAAACAAACCAAACACCCACCTTAGGGGTGTCTGGTCGAACAAGAACACAGGGGCGACACAAGCTCCCCACCAAGCCCTAGTGCATGCCAAACTTGATCAAATTAAGGGTTCGAATCAGCTCCAAATCGAATTTCAAGCACAAATTCGTGAACACCTAGTTGAGAGGATCACAAGGTATGTAAAATTGTGATGTTTTGATCCATCTTAAATTCTAGGTTATTTGTAAGAAACTGAAATTGAGCTTGATTGTGTCATGCATGAGTGAATCTTGAAGTAATATGATGTCTAGGAGTAAACCCTAGTCAATAACATGTTAGATTGTTGGATAATTGATGTGCTCGAAACGGGTTAACTAAATTAACTAAATTACCCTAATTCTAGACTCTCTAAGTTTTAAATTTATAAAACTAAGACTCTCTAAACCCTAAACCACACGACCGGCAAGTGTACCGATCGATGCAGTATAGCCTAAGGAAGTCCGAGTATCGAACTCAAAAGACTCTACTAGACTATGCTAACGACTCTATCTAGACTAAGACTGACACGACTTAACCATTTGTTTATTAATTAGGGGGGGGGGGGTTCTAAAAATCCTAAGAATGCAAGTAACGACTAACTAAAGAACTAATACGAACTGGACACGAACTCACACGAAGACCGAACTCAAGGATGATGAAGGAACTACCTAGACTGGAATCCTGATTGCTTTTAGTTATGATTATTATTGAAAGTTGTCTGCTATGGAACCGGGATCGTGGAATTCTCACCCCTCGGGAAATCTAAGGACCCCTAATCCTTCTCAAGAGCACGCTAAGATCCCCTAAAGGTTGTTAATTTACCGGTTTATTAGACTCCTTTACAGGACACCTATTGAGTTTATAAAAGTATCCTACAAGGCTCACTCCCTTACGAGACCTAAACCTAGGATAGGTTTGTTTTCTCAGTTAGACTTGCTAGACAACAGTTAAAAGGTTAACTCCCTAAGAAGGACCCACCTCGCGGTTTAATTACTTAGACCTAGCAATAATCTCGCACCTTACAGCTATTGATGATTAGTAGAACACTTGATTTTATAAAATTACCAATAATTACTTCTAAGGTTTATCGGCCGATTTAACCCTAAAGATTCAAGATTTATTACGTGATATAGACAGTCACCAAAATCTAAAACCTAACATGCATCTATTATGTGATAAAGACCGTCACCAAGATTCATGTGAAGCAATAATCAGGAATTAAATAATATCAAGCACGCAAACACATCTAACTGATAGAACAAACCGTTTACAATTTATAAATTATCTAAAGCATTCAAAAATCCAATTAATAATCAAACATACGCAATCAATCATCCATGTCTAGGTAGTAACATAAATTTAGCCGCTAATCATATTCAAAAACACGTTTATAATCAGTTTCAAATCTGAATTCATCATATAAATATCAAGAACAATGAACGAATGATAACTAGTCGAAATAACCCGAGTATCGTCCAATCCAAGAGCTCCTGCACTTCGTATGATGATTCCGCAGCACTCAAGCACTCCAACAGCCGTGAATCAGCTCCTCTGATCGCCCAAGAACTCCAAGATTCGTAATTGATTGTCCTTCTCGGCTGTGATCGACCATCATGATATATAACCCAAGAAACCCTAAATTCTCATGCACGTCTCATCTGATTCGCGTAAACAACCTTCACGCGGCCCGCTTTAGGAATGCACATAAGTGAATGCGGGCCGCGAGCCTTCAACCATCCGGATTTCTTGTTTAAGTTAATGCGGCCCGCGATAGAATGTATTATAAGTTAATGTGGGCCGCCTTGGTTCTCCAGAACGGATTTCTCGCTTCGTTTCAACTCCCAAACTCTCGATTCTCGTTCCAAACTTCCGCCTATCCAGATTATAACTCGTTTCAGCTCCTTTTATTGCGAAGACCTGGAAATCACAAATTAATCAAAAGTATGTACATTCTATTCTAAAACGACACTAAATCTAACTAAAACCGAACAAACCAAGACGCGAATAAAGATGTATTTTTCAATACATCAATAATCTATGAGATTCATGATGATCCATTGATAAGTTAAGTGGGTTTTATGTTAATATGATGAATACTCATATTAGAATGTAAGATTGATGAATATTGAGGTTATGATATAAGTTCTTGATGTAGTTCATGAACACTAGACTTAGAGGTTTGAATGTGTTGATGCAAATCTTGGTAAAGATAACTAGTTATGAACTAGTTAGTAAATAAGTAATATTATGCACATTAGGTGTTTGTTAAAATGCCCGAATGAATGTTGACATAATGAAATTATGAAAGAAACGCGTAATTGGCTAACTCGACTAACTACGTGTAATACGGAATAATATGGGTTCTAAACGTGATGTTGATTGAACTTATTGTGTGTATAATATGATTGAAGTTAGTTGACTATCGAAAGTCAAATAAACCAACATTGAAGTCGAATAGTAGTTCCGACATAGAGTTCGTAAGATGGAATAGTCGTATGTGATAATGACTAAACTAACCGTCTTACGAATTATGATGATAGTTTGACGCTTGACAAGCTAGGTGGAGGCTTGGAAAGGAAGCGGGTCAAACGAAGCTAATAAGAAGGAAAAGCGTACTTCGGATGCGAGGTAAGTAGAACTTACACCCACTTGTAGTATATGTGTTTATTTTATAAGCGATGAATGCAATAAAGGATTAGGTCCGAGTCATGGGTTCCGACACGAAACGAAATGAGTCGGAACCAATAAAAATGTTTTAAACCATGATTAATGGTGAAAGAGGCAAAATGGTAAATTAGTCGCGAATTGGTTAAGAATTAGTAAGTTTTTCTTAAAGTTACCTTATAGCGTAACTAGTAATGGAAAATGGGTAAAAATGGAAATTTAGTCAAGTATCGACTAAAGTAAAATAAGTTTCAAAGGACACCCATAGCGTAAGCCGAATGGGTTAAAAATAATAGAAATTGACTTTAGAAAGAAAGGGATCTAGTGAGAAAATCCGAAATGGGTCGGATGTGTGATTGGTAATTAAAAACCATGTTTTGTTACGTATGAAAATGTTGGATTATATAGGCCAAACGGGTCAAATGGTGGGAATAACGCCATTTGACAAAAATCAACTAATGTGATTGTCAAGTCATGTGTTTACAGGGGCGAATAGTAATTTGAGTAATTGCGTCGCCATAAGAATACCGGTAATAAAAGCAAGGTGTCGAAACGGGTCACTAGGTTGACTCGAGCCAGGTACGTATAAATAAGATTGTGGTTAAACATACATTTTTGGGTCAAATTAGTAGCAAATGCCCTTCGTCTTAAATGACGGGCTAAGGTTGACTAAAATGCCCTTGTTGGGTAAATCGGGCAAACGACCTTTGAAGGTTGTTGGAAATAAGTCTTTTGATAGATTAAATCCTTAGGATAGGTATAAAAAGGGATGTTATGGGACCTTAGTGCATAAATACCCTTAACGGGTCAAAATAGAAGTGATAGCGAAACGGGTTAAAAATGTGTAATGACTCGTGATTTAAACCTTGTACAATAGGAAATAATCATAATAATATGTTTACAAAAGAAACAAAGGCCGCAAACAAGTTTGTTAGATGAAACCGCGATCGGGTCAAAAAGTGTCGTAATTGAACTTCAAGCCGAGAGCTTGAAGTCTAAAATTTTGTGAATTTAGATGTCATATTCTAACTCCATAAGATGGAGAATTAAATTACGGACGCGTAGGAAAAAGAATCGCCGAAAACGGACTTACGAGTCAAAAGTTATAGTCAAAGGAAGTTAAAAACTTGAGTTTCCGGAGCTGGCAGAAAAATGCAGCTCAAAAACATAAGCTGCTGGAAAAATCTTTCCCCCGCGCCACGCGGAGTATTCATTCAAATCTGGCGCGACTCGCGGAATAGCCCGCACCACGCGAAGGATTAAATGAATCATGTCGCTACACGCGACAGGACCATATCTGAAATTTTATTTTATTTTCCAAACCTTGAAGATGGGATTTGTTTATACGTGTTATGTCAATGCCGAAACTAATATTTTTAGTGGTTTTGACCTTAGGTGACTATGGTGGACTCACGGATGAAGATCAAGCGACGAGCAAGAACCGAACACGATCACGAAATAAGCTTCCGCACTGTGTATCGTTATTATGTTAAACGACGAATGTACTCATGTTATGTTGTTTACTTTTAAATTGTAAAAGGTTTTAATAAACCCGTAATTTCCAATGCCTTTGTAATCTTAATTACATGATTGGTTTTTCTTAATTTATACGTTAAACCGTAATTTATAAGAACGGGTGTTACAAGTTGGTATCAGAGCCTTGGTTTAAGAGATTCAAGTATGGTGGGAAAACTATGCTTGGACTTAAACCTTATGCTCTTAATAAAGATTGGTGTTCGGTTCGAGGCTTGATCGCAAATCCGGTAAGTACATGCATGTTAATAGTTTAGCACGCTATAGTGTTGTAAACAACACATAGGGCTATCGTGTGATACACGTTACCTCAATTAAAATGATTGATATAGTTGACGAAAATACGCACGTTGATGCGTATGGTAGAAAAAGCCTTGTATTATGATACGGGCGATTATTGAAGTTGACATTACTAACTTTTGTGAAGGTTTTAATTGAAGGACACTCGCGTTTGAAGACGACGAGAGTCAAACGAATTGTGGATATGATGATGGAATGGTCCGAAGTATGACGAGAGGAGCATGCTCACCGAGGACTGAATCGCGTAACGACCGCGAACAAGGTTAATGGCAAGGAACGCCTGTCAGGGCAAACATTACCTGGTGCACATTTTAAATAATCACACAAGTAGTAATATGCAACAAATAAGTAGAAATTGAAAGTTGCATTTGTAGATTAAAAACTTGGAAAAACCCGAATAAGAAATGTATTCGGGATATTGATTCCAAGAGAAACAAATAGAGGCGTTACTTACATAGGGCGTGATGTGAAAACTATGAAAAGGTCATGTGTGTCATGTGTTAATCGCTTACTCTGGCCAAGTAAGTAGTGGCATATGACACTACGAACTTCTTATGGCGGACGCGTTTACATTCGATGTAGTAAGGGCGGGGTGAATGGGACTAAATTGAAAGTACCCAAATGAATCAAATGAGCAGAATATTTGATAATAATGTAAACGCACAGCCGGGTGACGGAAGCGTATTACATTAGGATAACGAGCCCGAGAGAAGGGACAAGAATCAGGTAAAAAGGAAAATACAGACCGATCAATAGGAATGCTAAGGCATAGGGATAAACTTTGACTGTCACAAGTGATGAAATTCACATGGACAAGTCAAATGAATTGAATAAAGAATAAAGGATTTATTAGAATAAAAGCGGTGGATCTCGCTAAGACGACCAAATAAATTAAAATAACGTCTAAAACCATATAAGAATGGTTACTTGAAAATGATTACGGTAAAGATACCCGATGAATGGGTAGGATTTGGAAAGAATGCGTAAACCGAGAGACGGGAACGCGAAATAGAAAGTCAAAAGACTCGGAATATGAGTCATGACTAAAAGACGATGAGAATTTGCAAACAGAAATGTTAGTAACTACGCTCAACTATTTTAAAGTTGAACGGGTCGAGTAAAGAATGGAGTTTGTTGTTCACAAGTGATGAAATTTCACGCGAACAAGTCAAACGAGATAAATAAAGTATAAAAAAAACTTGGTAGTGCAAGTAAGCGCAACCGAATGATGGAAGCGCGAAATAATAAAGAACCCGGGTAACGGGGTCGTAAGGAAGTATAATTAAGAACCGTAGGAATGGTGAGCGTAGAACAAACCGACGCGTAAATAACGTAAAGAGTCATAAAGTCGGAAGATTAGTCCAAGAGTAAATGAACGAAGCTTTAGACTACGGTCAAGGCCAACTAAAGTTCAAAAGCAAAAATAAATGATTCCAAACATAACAAAGGATGCCTTAAAGCTATATATGTATAAATGGACAATTAAATAAAGACCTCTAAACGGGTCAAAGTAACGGATCCATAAAGAATTCGATAGTATATGAAAGTGATGAATATCGCTAAGTAACTAAACTAGTGGAAATAACGAGATTGCGTTATTCCGAGTTGCACTATGTCGTATGAGATACGTAGACAAATAACAACCAAAAAGAAGTTACTATACTTTTCTGGTAATACTAACAATTGGATAAAAGTATAAGTAATGTTTAAAAAGATTTCTCGGCTCAAATACAATGAGTTTAAACTCAATGAATTATGTAAGAAAAGGTTTCGAGGACGAAACCTCTTTAAGGGGGGTAGACTTGTAACACCCCGAAAACGGGTTTGGTAATTATACCCCGTTAATACTAAAGACGGGGAAAGTACCGTTAGTGGTAAAAGTAAACCGGCAAGTATTAGGAATTAATTGAATAATCCTAATATCTATTTAAAGTAAATAAGAGCTTTCAAGAAAATAGAATGATAAAAGGCCCGATTTGACGGGACTTAAAGTAAACGGGTTACGGCTTCCCGAACCTACTAAGCTAACTAGGGATAATTCAAACCTAGTTAGAAAGTGACTTATGAGTAGGTTAAAACACTTAAATTATGAACTACGGAAAATGGAGGGGCCAAACTTGTTAAACTTGAAACTTGTTTTATTAAAAACAAGAATTAAAAACAAAAAAAACACCCACCTTAGGGGTGTCTGGTCGAACAAGAACACAGGGGCGACACAAGCTCCCCACCAAGCCCTAGTGCATGCCAAACTTGATCAAATTAAGGGTTCAAATCAGCTCCAAATCGAATTTCAAGCACAAATTCGTGAACACCTAGTTGAGAGGATCACAAGGTATGTAAAATTGTGATGTTTTGATCCATCTTAAATTCTAGGTTATTTGTAAGAAACTGAAACTGAAATTGAGCTTGATTGTGTCATGCATGAGTGAATCTTGAAGTAATATGATGTCTAGGAGTAAACCCTAGTCAATAACATGTTAGATTGTTGGATAATCTATGAGATTCATGATGATCCATTGATAAGTTAAGTGGGTTTTATGTTAATATGATGAATACTCATATTAGAATGTAAGATTGATGAATATTGAGGTTATGATATAAGTTCTTGATGTAGTTCATGAACACTAGACTTAGAGGTTTGAATGTGTTGATGCAAATCTTGGTAAAGATAACTAGTTATGAACTAGTTAGTAAATAAGTAATATTATGCACATTAGGTGTTTGTTAAAATGCCCGAATGAATGTTGACATAAAGAAATTATGAAAGAAACGCGTAATTGGCTAACTCGACTAACTACGTGTAATACGGAATAATATGGGTTCTAAACGTGATGTTGATTGAACTTATTGTGTGTATAATATGATTGAAGTTAGTTGACTATCGAAAGTCAAATAAACCAACATTGAAGTCGAATAGTAGTTCCGACATAGAGTTCGTAAGATGGAATAGTCGTATGTGATAATGACTAAACTAACTGTCTTACGAATTATGATGATAGTTTGACGCTTGACAAGCTAGGTGGAGGCTTGGAAAGGAAGCGGGTCAAACGAAGCTAATAAGAAGGAAAAGCGTACTTCGGATGCGAGGTAAGTAGAACTTACACCCACTTGTAGTATATGTGTTTATTTTATAAGCGATGAATGCAATAAAGGATTAGGTCCGAGTCATGGGTTCCGACACGAAACGAAATGAGTCGGAACCAATAAAAATGTTTTAAACCATGATTAATGGTGAAAGAGGCAAAATGGTAAATTAGTCGCGAATTGGTTAAGAATTAGTAAGTTTTTCTTAAAGTTACCTTATAGCGTAACTAGTAATGGAAAATGGGTAAAAATGGAAATTTAGTCAAGTATCGACTAAAGTAAAATAAGTTTCAAAGGACACCCATAGCGTAAGCCGAATGGGTTAAAAATAATAGAAATTGACTTTAGAAAGAAAGGGGTCTAGTGAGAAAATCCGAAATGGGTCGGATGTGTGATTGGTAATTAAAAACCATGTTTTGTTACGTATGAAAATGTTGGATTATATAGGCCGAACGGGTCAAATGGTGGGAATAACGCCATTTGACAAAAATCAACTAATGTGATTGTCAAGTCATGTGTTTACAGGGGCGAATAGTAATTTGAGTAATTGCGTCGCCATAAGAATACCGGTAATAAAAGCAAGGTGTCGAAACGGGTCACTAGGTTGACTCGAGCTAGGTACGTATAAATAAGATTGTGGTTAAACATACATTTTTGGGTCAAATTAGTAGCAAATGCCCTTCGTCTTAAATGACGGGCTAAGGTTGACTAAAATGCCCTTGTTGGGTAAATCGGGCAAACGACCTTTGAAGGTTGTTGGAAATAAGTCTTTTGATAGATTAAATCCTTAGGATAGGTATAAAAAGGGATGTTATGGGACCTTAGTGCATAAATACCCTTAACGGGTCAAAATAGAAGTGATAGCGAAACGGGTTAAAAATGTGTAATGACTCGTGATTTGAACCTTGTACAATAGGAAATAATCATAATAATATGTTTACAAAAGAAACAAAGGCCGCAAACAAGTTTGTTAGATGAAACCGCGATCGGGTCAAAAAGTGTCGTAATTGAACTTCAAGCCGAGAGCTTGAAGTCTAAAATTTTGTGAATTTAGATGTCATATTCTAACTCCATAAGATGGAGAATTAAATTACGGACGCGTAGGAAAAAGAATCACCGAAAACGGACTTACGAGTCAAAAGTTATAGTCAAAGGAAGTTAAAAACTTGAGTTTCCGGAGCTGGCGGAAAAATGCAGCTCAAAAACATAAGCTGCTAGAAAAATCTTTCCCCCGCGCAACGCGGAGTATTCATTCAAATCTGGCGCGACTCGCGGAATAGCCCGCGCCACGCGAAGGATTAAATGAATCCTGTCGCTACACGCGACAGGACCATATCTGAAATTTTATTTTATTTTCCAAACCTTGAAGATGGGATTTGTTTATACATGTTATGTCAATGCCGAAACTAATATTTTTAGTGGTTTTGACCTTAGGTGACTATGGTGGACTCACGGATGAAGATCAAGCGACGAGCAAGAACCGAACACGATCACGAAATAAGCTTCCGCACTGTGTATCGTTATTATGTTAAACGACGAATGTACTCATGTTATGTTGTTTACTTTTAAATTGTAAAAGGTTTTAATAAACCCGTAATTTCCAATGCCTTTGTAATCTTAATTACATGATTGGTTTTTCTTAATTTATACGTTAAACCGTAATTTATAAGAACGGGTGTTACAACAATTCTCCAATCCGCCCAGAGGAAACCATGGGGGATTACTATTACACGACTTACTCGGAGAAAGATGCTTCTGAGCTTCACGCCCCTGTTTGGAATTTGAAGAAAGGTGACACTTTCTCGGATTGGCATGTGTGCCGAGATTGGCTGCAGGGAATATTTCCGCCTGGGGAGATCAAGTTTCAAGAAAGCCGGTCTTATGAACAAACTTATCAAGTTTACCTTGAGGAAACTGCTTCTCATGCTTCTACCACTCATCGCATAGTGCGTGAGTGGTACAGTATGCATAAGGATTGGGAAGCTTTTAGGGTTTCCTAGAAGAAGTTTGCTAGTGATGAAAGGTGCTTAGCTCAGCTAAAAGCTAAATTGGAAGCTGATCAAGCCAAGTTTGAGGCTGATCGTAAAACCGAGGAGTGGTCTGTTGCCGGCTGGAAGAGGAAGGCGGAAGCTGATGCTGCCCTCCTTCCGAAGAACGCAAAAACTGGAAGAGAATTTGCGAAAAAGATAATTCTGAGAAGGTAAATCTTCGCAATGTCATCAATAATCTCAAGGCTGAGGTTGAAAAACTGAAGAGACAGGATACGGAGATAGAAAGGTTGAAAAAAGGAGAAAGCTGATGCAAAAGTTGCGCTAGAAGAAGCGCGTTCTCATAGGGAGCGCAGTGAGCAACGAGAGGTACAAGCTTGCGCTACTCTTTCTCTTAGAGATAAAGAGTTAGAAGAACTGACTGCTTTGCTTTCTGGCCAGGAACAACTTAAAAAGGACCTGGAGCTTGTGCACTCTGAAAAGGCTGAAACTTCTCGCCGTTTGACCGAAACTGAAGAAAAATTGGAAAATTCTGAAACGGCGCGAGCCACGGAGGAGATCGAGCTTGAACCTTTAAAGAGTGATATGGCGTGGCTAAAAGATCGTGGAATTGCTTGCGTAAGTTGCTTGCCCTTCTCTTTTTTTTTGTTATTTATGCGCCTTCTTGTTATATACCTTTACCTATTTTCATAGGTTACTGGATCAGTGCTGAATTCTGAGGAGTTGGATAAAACCGTTGCGCGTTTAGTTGTTGTTGCGCGAAGGGACGGGTACGCCCAAGGATATGCTGAATGTTCTCATCATGTAAATAGCGCTTTGAAGGTTGATTGGGATATCAGCAAATCTGCGACTTATGGCGTGAATACTGGTGCTGCGCTTGCTGCTTTAAAGGTAGAATTTAACAACTTGCAACTCCCGGTTATGGATCTGATAAATTTTGCGCTGCAATCTGATGATCACGTAGCACAACTAAAGGAAATATTTACGGATGAGGGTGAAGATTTGGCGTAGGTTGAAAATGTATTGAACAATTTTCTTGTAATATTTGGGATGTATATCCTTGTCACACCCCGACTTTCCACGTGTCACCGGTGGGCCCGGTGGGGAGTATCGTGACGTAGTTGAGATCATCATAGTCAAACAACACAATATATAAATGCACAGCGGAAGCAAAATATATATATATTACAATCCGAATATAAAGTAATATCAAGTATTACAACGGAAAGTAAAGGATCCACAGGCGGATCATAAAACATAACATTTGTTCAACAGACTTTAGGCATCTAGAACTTGCGAGATTCCTTATTAACGCCCTGAGCTCCCTAGCCAATTTCGTACAGTACCTGTCACTTAACCTTTTTGGAAAATACGTCAGTTTACACTGGTAAATATGTAGGTCCCTTTCTCTCGAGGATGAGATTAAAACCTTATCCTTGTTATATCAAACACGCTAGCGAGTGCGGAATCCAAGCTAGCATGCAACCGAGAATCTATACGAGAACAGGCACAAACACGACACACAACATTCAACGATTAACACCACTTGTATTAATGCGTATGAAAGGTCCGGTTACAAGTCCAATGTTCACAGATGTATTCTGTAAACTCTCACAGTGTGTGTGTGCTCTCAACAGAATGCTCTCTCTGTTTCTCTTGCCTGAACTATCGGGTCTACTGAAATGAACACAACACTTGGGTATTTATACCCGACACAGCAGGTCTGGTCGAAGGATCAACCAGATTGATCGACAGATCATCTGTCGACCAGACACCCATCGAAAGATCATCTGTCGACCACGAAGGATGATATCCTTCGTGGTCTATCCTTCGTGGTTATCTTTCGAGATCATCATCATCGAAGGATATAAGTAATCCTTCGATGACTATCCTTCGACACAGCCATCTTTCAACCAATGTGCTATCTGTTTGACCAAGTCAAACCGGAGGATGGTTGACTGGTCAAACTTACATCGAACGCACATACAAACAAATCTAAACACAAGACATCGTTTTGTATCATGACACATTACAGACAAAGTACAGACACAAGTCTTCGTCTTGATCTTCGTGTCTTCAAGTCGAAACCAAGTTGAACTGAGCCGAGTTGAACCGAGCCGAGTCGTGTCCACAAAATATGCATCAACAAACTCCCCCTTGGACGCTACTCGTGAGGTTCAACGCTATTGGAGAGATTCAACTTCGATGTCTTCCACGTCGGAGGATCTTCAAAGTCTTCACGCGTCGTAAGTAGAAAGTGTATCAACAAACTCCCCTTTTTCATTTAGGAAGTGTGTCAATAAACTCCCCCTTAGATTGAACTCTCCATTGAGTCATGCTCGTGAATCTTTTGGCTTGCCAATTCTTCGGATCCTTGTGGTGTTGATGAAGGGTCAGCGGCAACTCGATCATTGTCATCACTTGAGTGCCTCCACTTCGTGTCTTCATTCCAAGCTTGTCATCGACCATGTTCTCCTCGCCTTTAGCATCTGCACATGCAAGAAAGCTAAACGCATAATGAGAACAACCGCTTGGAATATAGTTAACATGTAAACAAGTGACACATATGAGATAAAATCTCAAACAAACACCAACCGACAACATTTTGAAAGTTTAGAAAAATATTCAATTTTAATCCTTTAACTTTCAACACTTGTTAACTTCGACAGTTTATGAAGATGCAATTGTTTTCAGCCTTACGATCAGGATTTTGGGTAGGATAGACTCGAGTTCCAACACCAGTCAGTCAAAAATAAATTAGAAGAAAAATCTTTTTGGATTTTATAAAGTTTATATTAAAACACACCTAAAATCTTTTTGGAATTTTTCATTTTTCAAACGTAAAGACGAAAAACAATAAATAAATATGTACAAGATCATAAACTGATAACAGAAAATAAATATCTACAGACATTCTTTTTGCGAGTTTCGAGGGTAAGAGAATCATATCAGTGTACGGTCATGCCAAAACGCTCTCGTTGTTCTTTTAGTTAACATTAAGATAAGCATCCTATAACAATTATCGGTATTGTTGTCCACATAAACTCAACTTATCATTTGTAATCATGGCGAGGGGATACGTTAAGGTATGATTTATACTTACCGACCGGTGTTCATCCACATCACGACACATTCCCGTATCAAGGTATGCACGAGGGTTCATCTTACCGGTGAGTATACCGATTATCATCTGTTTGACCGTATATGATGTGAGATTCTCACTTATTTTGATTGAAAACAAGCCCTATGTGATAGAATCACTTATTTATGAGGAACTTGAGTTTCAGATGCATGAGGGCACAGGAGCAAGTCCGTGAACAGGTCAGTACTTTCGTACAGCAGAGAGACGAACTTGACTCCCGGATAAATGTGATATTTTATCACTTATTTTGTTTGGACATGTGATTGTTTATCACTTATTGAGGTCGTATGCAATATGTACACGTATGTATAGTATCATGGAAGATCTAGACTTGCGTCCCCGTTATTTTTCGGTAAAAGATACAACCATGATACCCAGATGATAAGCAGCATAAAGACCGAATATCTCAGAACCTCGGCAATCTCTCAAACGAAATTTCGGTACTAAGACCATATGCCAATGAATGGTTCCCACCCAGTCTTCAGTCGATTTAAGTTTATATCACCCTGCACACTTTAAAATGATTGTGAGCCTACCGATACATCTTATATAGAGCTGCTTATCGCTTTTGCATTTAAGGTTTAAAGAGGTTTGAATAGACCACTGATGTACTATCATTTTCTCTTTTTCTCGCCAGGAAACTCATT
Source organism: Helianthus tuberosus (assembly GCA_030545235.1). Taxonomy (NCBI): domain Eukaryota; kingdom Viridiplantae; phylum Streptophyta; class Magnoliopsida; order Asterales; family Asteraceae; genus Helianthus; species Helianthus tuberosus. Next base: position 19,887 of record JARYGA010034562.1, on the reverse strand, counting down.
TTTGTTTTTCTATTGTTTTTGTGTTTTTGAAAATTTTTTTTAATGTTTTTGGATTTTCAAATTTTGGATTTACTCCCCCTAAAATCAATAAACTAGACAAATTTAAAAACACAAAGGTATTTACAAAAATGATTTTCCGATGTTGGTTAACTCATGTTTTACCTCAATGCCGTTGACCAAAATTAAGTTTTAATCAGAAATGATTTAGCGAATTTTGGAAACAAAACAGTTGGCATGTCGGTTTGCGGTGCGGACCATGACAAACATTGTCTGGCCAAAGAGTGCTGCGAGAGGTTAACAATTTATAAAGTAGCTTAAATAACGACAAGTAGAGGAGAGATTAGAGTTTTAAAACCGTATCCTGCAACTGATTCGTGCATTGCAAGGAATCTGAGTGCTCTCCCAAACTGGATATCCACCCGGTGTGGATTTCAAAGTCGATTCTTTGTAGCTACTGAGAAGTCTCTGAACAGCAACAAGATCATAAACCTTTGGGTCCGGCTGGTCTTCCACATTGCACCAGCGAAGGTCTTTGTCTTTCTCTTTCAGAAGTAGTGTGCGGTTGTTCAACCCATGCCAAGGCGTCCGCACACCCGATTGGTTTGATCAACAAACACATTTTCTTCAATCACACCTCGAAGAAATGTACACTGCACGTTCATTTTGTTGAGTTTGAACTTCAGACGCGCTGCAGGTGCGTACATTTTGATTTGAATCTATCCCGGGGACCCGATCAAAGCCTTGAACATTCTCATTTTGAAATGATTTTCATTTTTGTCGAAGCTTGTCAATCTTTTTCAACAGACATTTCTGTTTCCCTTTCCTTTTTCTCTCCATCAAAGGCAACAATTTCTTCTGTCGCCTAACTTGTGCAAGGATGCTCCACTATCAACAATCTTACGACTATCGAAAGTTCCTCCTGGAATATCCTACACGCTTACTCAAAAATTAGTTGGAGAGAGGGACCCAAGCCTTTGTGGACTTGGGTCGTCCTTGATCATCAAGGTAAGTGATTTCAATCACTCGATGATTAGGAAAAAGAACCTGTGGTGCTCCCCCTGACTGAATTACCTGTTTTTGTTTCCAAGCTGTCTGTTCTTTACCAGTATTTGCATTAATTGTTTTAGCATTTATTGGTTTTACAGTTTTAGGTTTTGCTTGAACAGGTTTTTCTTCGTTGACCTCAGATTTTAAGGCCTTTTCAATTACCTTTTGATTCTTCTGTTTTAACTTCTTTTCCCTTTCTTTCAAGACACGTGGGTCTTGTTTCGGGGAAAGTGAACGTTTTTGGTAATTGACTTCTTGGAGAGCACTTGTTTTTGGCTTTAACTTTTGCAGGTATGGGCAGTATCTTACAATATGCCCAATTGTGCCACACTCAAAGCACATTCTCCGCTCTACAAACCTCGGAGAAACCTGTTGATTACCAGACGAAGAACCAGACCATGAACTTTGTGATCTAGACGTGCTTGGACCTAAATCACATCCGTTGGTGTGTTGGGTGTAATTATTCTGATCATTTCGTTTTAGAATTCTAACTTGTTTTACAAAATCAATGTTAGATTTATCCTGAAATGTTTCCAGTTTATCTGTACCCTTTGATCCAACAAAGTTCACCTTCTGTTCTCTTTTCTTAACGGGGGCTCTTTTGTTTTGCACCTTTTGCTGCTGAACTTTAGGTGCTTGAACATTCTTGTTCTGAGCTTTCTTCCCCTGTACCTTCCCTTTTTCGGAATTAACTTGTTGTTTTCGCTCAGTTGATTGTTTTTGGTTTCCGTATTGTTTCCTAACTTGTTCACACGGAATTGGATCACATTGAGTGACGGTGACTTTGCCACTTTTGTTTCCCAAAAACTTTTCAATACATCCTTCAAAAATTTGCTCAATTAAATCTTGATTTACATTTTTAATTGGGAAATCTTTGTTAGAGTAGATTTTGTCATCTCCTTTGAGCGTATACAACAAGTTATTCCCTTCACAACTAGAAACAAGGGACTCCATTCCTTTTGACATTTCAGTCTTACTCGGTTCCACTGGTGGATCACACAAGATGTGATTCTCGATTGGAATTTCTGTTGTAACCGAGTTAGACTGTTGATTCACAATTTTTATAGATTCATCATCCGATGAGTCAGATTCATCATCCGAAGAATCAGTATCCTCAACAGTGGGAGGACTCTGTTCCTTAACACATGATGCATCCGACACATTCTCCGATTCTGATTGATCCGAGGATGATGTACCAGTTGTGAACCCTAGGCCTGCTGCAAAATCATCTAGATTGAGTGGCACAGTAGGTTCAAAACGGGGCATATCCTCGTCATCCGGCGATTTGGAGTAATTGTGATTCATTGGGGGAGGACATGATTTAAATCCATTACACTTCCTATCCCCCTTTTTCTTCTGAACGTCAATAATGTGATCCAAAACATAGCGGGAATTGGAATAGCTTTCCAATTTCTGCTTGATTGTCTCACATTCACATCTAGCTGTTGCTAACTCAACCATTTGCTTTTCAATTGTGTCAATTAAATCATTGTTAACATGTTGTTTTCTCAAAACAGCCCTTTGTAATTCAGAAACATCATGTTTTAGAGACGCAATTGTTGCCTTAAACTCCTTTTCATTTCTGGTTAAAAACAAGTTAGCTTCAGTTGCTTTGGAAAGATCTACAATCAATTCTTGATTGTGTTTGTGTGTGACTTCAAATTTACTTTCCTGTTCAGCATATTTAACCTTTAAACTATCACAATTTTCACAGTTAACTACAGTGGGTTCATCGACACTTACCTGGCCTGATGAACTGTCGACATTAGCCGTAAAGGCTGAATGGAAAGAAAAAGATCCATCTTCAGAGAAGAACTTAGCAAGCTTCTCGGAAGTTCCAGCAGATTTCTGGCATAGAATAGATCTCTTCTTGCATAATACTTCAGCTTCAGCCAATAGTTCATCAACCTTCAAATCTAAAGCATCACTTGATAAATCATCAGCATCAAGTGATTCCCCATCTGTGCTCCCACTATAACCCGAACTATCTTCATCTTCTGAAGATTCACCAGCAGACACAGGTTCTACGACCTTCTCAATCACTTTAGCATAAAATGCTGTTCCACCATTTCCTCCTTCTCCAAGCTGAACATTCCAATTGCAAGTTTCATCAGCTTGAACAACTAATCCTCTGTGGGAATTAGTGTTTGAGGATCCAGAAGCATTTCCTCCAATGGGAACTATTGATCTGTCAGAACTGTTGTTCGATTGCTGTTGTTGCTGCCCTTGATTCCTGAAGGGATTCTGATTCCCTTGCTTAGGCGGCTTCTGACATTCCCGCTTGAAGTGACCCTTTTCACCACAGTTGAAGCAGGTGACAGCATTCTTATCAAAACCATACTTGGTGTTGTTGTTGCTTTCCAAGTTGGTTCTCCCCGTTCTTTCCATAAACTCTTTCGCTCTTCGAATGGCACTAGCAAGAGCCCATTTAATATCCATCATTTCAAACTCATCTCTATCCACTTGCTGATAATCTTCATTGGTTAGATTGATGTTCCCAATCTGACCTGCGATCAATCCACTATAAGCACTAACCAAGGTATTCAACATCTCCATATGCTCCTTGGCTATTTCGACACTAACTTTGGAAAAGTTGGAAGTGTCTAATCTGACTGTATTTGGATTGGAAGTGGCTTGAAAGTTTGAAGAGCTTCCATAAAATCCTTGCTGTTGCGGTTGTTGCTGCTGAGGAGCTGTCGGTTTCACATCTGGTCTTGAATACATCAAGTATGCTGAAGGATCAAACTGATCTGTTGTGGAAGGTCCGGTGTTTGAGACGAAAGCTGTTTGAAGCTTCGCGTGTTGAGAAGCTGGTCTTTCTCCACCAATACCTCCAGCAATCCCAAAGTACATCTCTGGACTTTGAGGAGTGAGTGTTCTTTTTGCCTTCAGTTTTTCTTCCACATCCTTGTTCTCCAGTTTTTGAATTAAATCATAAACGGTGATTGTGTCTAAAACACCATTTTCTTTAAGGATTTCAAGATAACTGCTCCACTTTGCTGGTAAGCTGTCAGCAAATCTCTTCGTCATTTCTTGTGGAGTGGCATTGACTTTAAAAGCAAACATCTCGCTCAACAAATGATGAAACCTTGTAGATAAATCTGCCAAAGTCTCATTCTCGATACACATAAATCCTTCAAACTCTTTCTTCAGCAAATCTTGCTTGATCTTTCTAGATTGAGCATTTCCTTCACATCTTAACGTGAGCATATCCCACAAGCTTTTAGTTGTCGTGCAGTAAACAAACTGGTGGTAAATGTCTTTGTGAAGAGCTTGTGTGAGAATCATGAATGCTTTCTTTTCTAATTCAATCTTCTTCTTATCTGCATCAGTCAAAGTGCTGTAAGTTTCTGGATTTGATCCTGCAACTTCCAACTCGTTTTCAAATGCGGTGAAGAAGCACATCCATAGATCTTGACCTTGCCCCTGAACATAAGTTCTCAGCCTATCTTTCCACCATCCCCAATCATTGATGTGATTTAGCTTTGGCGGTTTTGTGCTTGTACCAGTTTCACTGTCGCTCTGCATCATAGATTGAATGCTGTTGTGTTGATTTGTGACTAATGCCCATTGATTTGCAGTGATCATTGCAGCTTGAGTTGGGGCAATAGCTCGCATCCATGCAGATTTGTCGAATTCTGGCTCAGGTTGTGTAACTGATGATCGCGAAGATGTTAGAGTCCACGCGGTTGGATCCCACGGATCGTTTGTTCCCATTTTATAAAAATTAATATATTAGGTGAAAATTGATTTAAACTAAAATTAATTTTCACAAACTATATTAAGATTTCGAATGATAACCAAACAGTCGAAAGATCCTTGATCGAAAGTCCTGAAAAACACAAACTGTTAAGCTTAAACAGATTAGGATCGAAAGATGCACACAGGTTCGAAAGACAGACACTTGTTCGAAGGATCAACAGTGTTCGAAGGATCACTGTTGAGTCTCGAACAATGGTTTCGAAAGATTCACTAACTCGAAAGATTCACAGTTTGACAGATCCCTATCTTTCGAGTATATATCCTTATCTTTCGAATAACTATCTTTCGAATAGATTCCCTTGATCGAAAGATAGATCTATGACTTCGAATGATCGGTCGAAAGATGATTATCTATCGAGCCTTTCTTGATCGTAAGATGAACTTTCGACTTCGAAGGATATCTTTCGATCTTGTCTGACACAGTTGACAAAGAGTGACGGGTTGGTGAGAAAGTTGATGGGTTGGTGAGAACTTTCGGCAGAAAGTATGTTCAGACCATATCTTGCAGGTCTGAACATGCAGGTCTTTCACCAACCGGGTAATGATCCCAATATTTTAATCAGTTTACAACTTCCAAAGCACAAACAAGTTCCAATATTCAAATTTTAAGATCAAAAGTGTAAAATACCAAGAACACTATGAATATCGGTTGAAGGTAAGAAGAACAAACCCAGAAATATGAATATTTCTGCAAACCGACAACAACCCGAAATCCGATTTTAGCAAGTTTTTCAGAAAAAATAAACCTTTTAAACCCGAAAAACAGTCCGAAAACTCTCGGTTTTAACAAGGAGAAGAGCCTACGCTCTGATACCACTTGTAGGTCCCTTTCTCTCGAGGATGAGATTAAAACCTTATCCTTGTTATATCAAAATACAATTAACTGACTCATTTTGAAAATGTTTTAAGAAAATTGATTTGAATGCACATGGCACAAAACTTTTTATAACTTGGGATAATTATTTGCCTATAATCATTGTAAAGAATTACATGTTTGTTCTGCGTTCAGTTTTCCGGGTCGTACCGGGTTAAAGATTAATAGACATACCACTTAGTATAAGTCCGCCGCGAGACTCCTCTCGTACCGACGTTTATACTTTATTGATTTGGATGCACTACGGGTGTACGCCTACACACGTGTGCTAAGATCGTGGCCATTCTTTAAATGATGCCAAGGATATCCGAGACATGGTCATTAAACCCCCAAAGGCAACTAAACAAACAAAACAAGTTTTTAAACGGGTCATCTCGATAGTACTTAACCACTAATCGATTAAGGTCGAATGCCCGACCAAGCGGTATTTTATATACCGTACCCCAAGCCCGTATAAGGGAAAATAAGTTAAAAGTATTTACCTGAGCTAGCTCCTGTCTTAAATAGTAAGAATTTAATAACTCAGACGTATTCACTTAAGTAAGCTTAGGTACCATTTACCGGAAAGCTCTAGTCTGGAATGATGGTATAAATAACCAATTAGAATGCTAACAGGTCTTTAATCAAGCCTAAGCTTAGACCGGTTAGTTTTAAGGGAGGATACAGTTCAAAACGCATGATTAAGCGAAAACCGGATTAGAATGTGGTTTAGACCCGACAAGCTTGTATACTTGTATAACAAGGGTAAACTAAACACATTCTGGATTTTGAGATGAAAAAGATATGGTTTGACCCGTTTCGGCTAATATATGTAAACTAGTTACATAAGCCGATCCGAACGCGAAAAGTGCGTAACGAGTAACCAAATAAGTCATATGCAAGTTTCCTAAGTTAAAGTGCTTTAAATATGTTGTGCCATCAGTAAGATATCTTCTATTATGCCCAAAACGGATTTAGACTCACATTACGCCCCGTAGGGGTATTTTGGTCATTAAAAAGGTGATAAAAGAGTTTAAATATAAACCCGAGTTTTGGGTCTGATGTAATCAGTAAAAATACTTAATTTAATAGGTTATATCAGTAGGGTATCATATATATCTGAAATCTATCCCTTATAACCAAACTATGCCTCTTAAGGGTATTTTGGTAACTTCACATAGGCTTAAAAGGTCAAAACTGGAAACCTGGGTGTAAGACTTTAGCTTACTGTAAAAGTATGATAATTTACTTAAAATATCAGTAGGTATTAAACCTTATGTGTTTAACATAATCTTAATGCATACTATGCATCAAAAATGCCTAAAAAGACGATTTGGAGCCATTTCTGGGTTTTCAAAGGAAAGCTGATATTTTTATAATTTCAGAAGGCTCAAAATACTCTATTTATTATATTAGATTAGTAGAAAAAGGTTTGGGGTCAAAAGGATTGGTAAAACTCATTTTATGGCTTAAAAGGGCAAAACCGGCATTAACCGAATTAAACCTAGAGACCTATGTTATGCTCCGCCAAAAATTAAATAAAAATCTTCAAAACTCCCAAAATATTATATTACATCAGTGGGTAAAAAGTTTGATATCAAGAAGTGTGTTTAAATAGGCTATACGCTAATTACGCTGTTTAATTAACATAAAGCTTTCAATTTGCGCTAATGAGCATAACTCCTAATCTAGACCTCAAACTGATGTCAAATTTTAGGTGCAAGTTTATAATTTAGTAACTAAGGCTTCTACTCTTTTACTTTTTCAAAAATCACGTTTTATAGTCAAAAGGGCATAATAGTCAACATTTAAGCATTAATCGAAAACATGCATATGAATCGGATAACTAATGAACCAAGTTGTGTGACCTCAGGGGGTTACACTAATATGAAATCTGGTCCAATTAAGGCTCTAAGGCATTTCTAAACTATGCTTAAATGGGTTAGAACTGAAAGTCAAAGCATAAGTCAAACTATGCGACTTTCGGTCCCGAATCGAGCCTAAACTGAAAATTGTCGAGTTGAACATGTTTAGACATGTTCTTATATTAATTACCAAGTTATATTAATGACAAAACAGGTTGGATAGCATTTACATTGCTAATTATGCATTAATTTAAAATTAAGCTTCCTGTTGACTTTTTAATATCAAGTTTGACTCGACAATTGACCTAGATAGAGTGGAAATCAGAGGGTACCCTTTTAAGGGTTTATTTCCCACATAATTACCAACTCATAGGTGCTTTCAATTTGAGTTTTGACTGGAGAGATTAATATTAATGACGAAGTCAAATCTTAATTACGACGGTTTGACTTTAAGCTAAATAACTAAGTTAAACTGAATTAGAAAGGATTAAGGACACTTACAAGGGTCCTAAGTATGATTAGGTAGCCTATGGAAACTTGTTGCTGATCAGAGGAGCTCCAGAGAAGTCCTTGAAGTGATGAACAAAATGTTGCAACTTCATGTTCATATATATAGTGATCCCAAATGCATAAGATCATGCCAAATTAGTCTATGGAATGATTCCAGATCATTACAAGTGTCCCTAGGCCTTAAAATACCATCAAACAAGCCCATAGAATCCAGAAATGGCAATTTGAGGCGGTGGAACGGGCTGGAACAGGCAGCTGCCTGTTTTCTGTTGCTGGGCAGTAGCTTACGGACCGTAAGGTCCCCAGTGTTGAGGTCCGTAAGGCTAGGTCAGCGCATGCACATTTTCAATTAATTGCAATTTTGGTCCCCGCACTTCCAAACTTGATTTTTAACGTGGTTTCTTGCACTTGTAACCTCCAAACTTGACTTTTAAGGACCCCAAGTCATAAACCAACTTTTTTAAGTCCCTGGTTATTTATATGATCGCCGAAAAGTCTTAAATTTCAACGTTGACGCCTTTAACCCCTCGTATACGAATATTTTCATAACTTTCTCATACTTTAACGAAACCTTGTGAAATTTTTATCACTTATTCTCGTGAGTATATTTTATCATTACAAAGCTTCGGGTTTGCTAAAAGGTCACTCAGAGGTATACTTTAAACATGTTGACACATTTAACCCCTGTAGTTTGTAATTTTTCACTTTCTTCCACAATTAGCTTTGTATGATCCATGATTCATTCGTTTAAGGGTATAAACATCGTGTAGGGTTATTGAAAGGTATAATTATCCATTGTTGGCACTTTGAATCCTTTTACACACATAGATTCGTTGTTTGTCAACTTTAGTCCCTCTAAAGTAATCTTTTACACGTTCAAGCTTATGACACGTGTCAATACATTATAGGACGTGAATTTTCGGGGTGTTACATCCTCACCCCCTTAAAAGAAATCTCGACCTCAAGATTTGCTAAAATGCTGTGAGTACTTTTTGTTGCATAATGTATCCTTTTTGGAGTTTCTTAACCTGTTGATCCTTAATCGACACAGGTTGTGTCACGGCCCCCGACCCGGTTTGACCCGTTTCAGGAGCCGCGGGACAGAAATCCCGTGGTATTTAATTAACAGCGGAAGTTTCTTCAGGATCTTTTAAAATAGTGCAAATATTTCCCGATTATTTTATTTCACAAATCGGGATAAAACCCGATAATTTACAATATTGAGATTTCACGCAGAAATCTTTTATTTTACAAAACATGTTTCTTTATTTTATCCTGAGCCACTTTCTTAAGCCTGTAGTGCTTCACGGCACTTTTCCTGGATCATAACAGATCACCTGAAACATGTTTGAAAAGGTTTTGTCAGCGGGAAATACTGAGTGAATCATTCTATTTACATAAAATGATGCATAGTTATTAATTACAACATAAGAGCAATTACAATGGCTTCTATCTTATTTTTATCTGGCGCTCTGTCACAATGGTGACGATGGTCATACCACTATTAGATCAATGAACCTAAATAGTGATGATTATCCCTGTAGGTCAATGAACCTAACTGGGAGAAATTAGTAATGTGCACAATACCCCACTGACCAGTAATTCAAGATATCCACGACTTAGTCCCTGTAATTATAACTTTGAAAATAATTTGAAGTATTGTAAAACAGTTGATAAAAAGAGAATGACTCACATTGCAGATTTAATTTGAGCAGAGCCTAGCCTACTGATTAGCCTTTTTAACCTAGATTTAATAACAGGCACACAATTCTGGGTTAGAATCAATACAGCATTTACGATAACTCACGAGATCAACCCTCACAACGAATGACAAAGTGCTATGCTTAAACATCCATCGAATTAACGACTAATGACAAAGCATCACCCTAATGTGGGCAGCACTTAAACATCCATTGAGTACATTGATCGATCGGACAATGAATCGTAATAGCGATTGAGTTAATACCCTGATTGCGGCGTCGATTAGTGATCCGTGTGTGTTAATTGTGGTAAACAGACTATAACTCGGCGTATATTTGGAATTTCTTCGTCGAACGAAAAACAGAATGCAAGTGCCAGACCCTTCTATTTATACCCAAAATTTGCACCTCCCGCTAGTCGCGGAAGAATCCGCGGTACGTGTCGCGTATCGCCTGGGATGTCAAAGTAGGGTAGGCCTGCTTCGTCACCTATCTAGCCCTGATGAGTCGACGTTGCATGAAATTTCATTTTTGACAGCGTTTTATGTAGATAATTATAACTAGGCTTTACCCCCCCCCCCTGAGTTTTAGGGGCCCTGATTCTAATTCCGATTGTTCTGAAAATTTTAGGGTTTGTTCAGAATCAATTGGGTGTCTCAATTAGGGTTTCCTATTGGTCAATTAAAATAATAATTAGTACTTTTTAATGAGAGTTGTTACATTCTCCCTACCTTAATAAAAATCTCGTCCTCGAGATTTACTGGAATAATTGAGGATACCTTCACTTCTTTTCTGATTCCAGTTCCCAAGTGTATTAGGGTCCTATCTTTAAATCCCACTTTACTTGAACTAACACTAATCATTTGTGTTTTGAGAAATTCGATCTTTCTATCTTTTATCTGAAGAGGTTTTCCACAAATTTTAACTTTTCGTTCACCTCTATATCTTGGAGAGGTAATACCAAAGATTCGTCAGATAGACATTTCTTGAGATTGGATACATGAAATACATCATGTACTCCAACTAACTCTCCTGGTAGTTGTAAACGATAAGCAACTGGTCCTATACGTTGGATCACTGAAAAAAATGGTCCTACGTATCTGGGACTTAGCTTTCCTTTCTTACCGAATCTAACAACTCATTTTTCAAGGAGATATTTTCAATAGCTTTTTGTCTCCAACTTGAAACTCCAACGGTTTTCGTCTATTATCTGTATAATTCTTCTGGCGATCTCTAGTCGTCTTCAGCTTTTCCTTTGTGATACTGAATATCACAGTCGTAATCACTTTAGGATTTTCATCCATCTCCTTTGCCTCATGTTTAATTCTTTTTGCCCAAATATATTTCTTAAATTCTTATGATCCGTATAGACAGTAAACTTACTTCCATACAGATAAGGTCTCCAAATCTTAAGGGCAAAATTATGGCTCCTAATTCTAAGTCATGTGTGGTATAGTTTTCTTCGTGCTTTTTCAATTGCCTTGATGCATACGCAATTACCTTTTTGCGTTGCATTAACTCACATCCAAATCCTAGCTTTGAAGCATCACCATATACTTTAAAATCTTCTGTTTCTTCTGGTAAGGCTAAGATTAGAGCATTGGTTAATTTCTGTTTCAAGATTCTAAAGGTTTCTTCTTGTTTAGGTCCCCATTTAAACTTAACTGTTTTACAGATTAGCTTAATTAATGGTATAGCTATCTTGGAAAAATAACTCGTCGATAGTATCCGGCTAAACCTACAAAATTTCTAATTTCCATTGCGGACTGCGGAATCTTCCCTTTTTGGTAATTGCCTCTATCTTAGCAGAATCTATATGAATACCTTCATGATTCACCATATGACCTAGAATTTGCACTTCTGGCAGCCAAAATTCACACTTCGAGAATTTGGCATAAAGCTTCTCTTTTCTTAACAAAGTTAAGAGTGCATGCAAGTGCTGACAATGTTCTTCCTGACTTTTGGAATAAATAAGTATATCGTCTATGAAGATAATTACAAATTTATCCAAATACGATTTACAGATCCTATTCATCATGTCCATGAATGCTGCAGGTGCATTCGTTAATCCGAAGGGCATGACTATAAACTTGTAATGACCATACCTAGTTCTGAAAGCAGTTTTAGGTATGTCTTCCTCTTGTACTTTCAATTGATAATATCCGGAACGTAAGTCGATCTTAGAAAAATATCTATTTCCCTGGAATTGACTGAATAGATCATCAATTCTAGGTAATGGGTATCGATTCTTAATTGTAACCTTATTCAATTCTCTATAATCAATACACATTCTCATCGAACTATCCTTTTTCTAAATGAATCTGTAGTATTAATGATTACTAAAATCATATATACTATTCATTGCTTTCGTTCATAATTAGCAACTTTCATTACTGATATGAACTTTATGTTTTTACATGGCTTATCTCCTGTAATCATTATTAATTCCCTAGTGGGTACACAAATTTCTATGGAATTCTTATCACAGATGATTCGAGCATGGTTGTTTACTAACCAATCCATTCCTAACACAATATCGAATTCAACTAATTTCATAGATAATAGAGTTGCAGAAAATTTATGGCTTAAAAGTTCTATTTCTATGTTTTGCAGAACTTTATTTATTTTAACTGAATTCCCATCTACCGTTTCTACTTGTGAAAATCTGCCTAATGTTGGTTAAAGGTAAGTTAAGGGTTTGGCAGAATGAAGTATTGATAAAACTTTGGTTTGCACCAGAGTCAAATAATACTTTGGAGTAAATGTTGTGAACTAAGAACGTACCAGCTATCACATCTGGAATGAGCTCTGCTTCCTTAGCAGTTAGTTGGAAGGCTCTTAGATTCCTTTTTGCTCCTTCTGTAGGTTTGGCTTTATTGTCAGATAGTTTGTTCAATTTTGGACAATCTGGCCTAAGATGTCCAACTTCTCCATAGTTGTAGCAGACTGAAAATTTCTTTCTCCTGCAGTCTTCTTCTTGATGCCCCGGAATTTTGCAAAAATTGCAATATCCTTTTTATCTTCCAAAATGCTTCCTTTTGAAAGAATTGCAAAATGGACTAGTGGAAGATTGCCCATTCCCTCCTTTCTTGAAATTGTTATGGTTACCCGGATGGAATCCTTGGGTAATCTTTTGGGCTACTTCCTTCCTTCTATTTTCTTCTCTTGTCCGTACTAGTTCGTCAGTCAGAGTATTGGCTAAATCTACCGCATCATCAATCGTGCGAGGTTTCGCAGCCTTGACGATATTACGAATTTCGGAAATCAATCCCCAAATATAACGAGAAATAAGTACTGGTTCTGGCGAAGCCAGGGTTGGTACCACTCGGGCATACTCGAAGAATGTCGAAGTATACCCTCGACAATCTACATCCACCATCCGGTGGGTTAGAAACTTATTTGTCATTTGTTCCTTTTCATACTCGGGACAGAATTTTCTTTCTACAAAGCTCTTAAATTCTTCCCAATTCATAGCATACGCCATCCTTCTTCCTTTTGCTTGTAACACCGTATTCCACCATTCTAGTGCTCCTTCTTTGAAAAGGTTTGAAGCGTACATGACCTGATCATCCTGAGCACATTTACTTATGGCAATTACTGCCTCGGTTTTCTCTAACCAACGCAGTGCCGCAGTCGTTCCTTCATTGCCTGCAAACTCAGTGGGTTTACAAGCAAGAAATTCTTTGTAAGTGCAACCAGGCGTTGCAGCTTTCATTTTCTTAGGGAGCGGAGCTTGCCTTGGTTCATTCTCATGATTAACATGATCATTGCCTCCGTTTACGTTATTACTGAAGTTATCTTCAGAAATACGTTTGCTTGGAACGATTTGTTGCGGTTCGATTGGATTTTTAACAGCAGCAACGATTGCTGGAATTGCATTGGCTATACCTTGAGCAACTATTACTGGAATAGCGTTGGCTATCCCTTGAGCAACGATATTTTCTGTATCCTGCCTAGTCATATACTGATCCCCGGGTTGTTGCTCAGATTGATTAACCTCATTAACTAGTTCATTATTAGCATTTTCCATCTGGTAATTAATATATATATATATATTATTAGTATTAAATAAATAACAATTATACAAAATCATCATATAAATTTCACAATACACATATAGCCAAAATTATCGATTTCTCGATTCCCATTTTTATATATTTATAGTATGCATCAATACACACCATATCTTACAAAGTTTTATTTGTAGTTATTTTACAACTGATTTTACTATTATACAACCACAGTTTCACAAACCCACTATCCTTCGTCAATTGATATTTTAGTAACGATATTCCCTTTCGTCCTACTTCCAGGAGATCCGTTTTCCTATATCCCTGATCCGATTTCTGGCATCTCCCAGTTCTTCGTCAAAATGGTGGAGTTCAGCTAAGTTTTCAGTATTCATTGGTGGATTTGGTAAAGGTTCTGGATTGGACTGAGGAAAAAGCTTATAGGGATTGTTTTGTAACTGTATTTCATTAGCCAACCATTCGTCTATTTGCGAGTGGATTGAAGGGTTTGGATTACCTGGTTCGAAGTTCATTGGTAGTTATGTTTCAAGAGAGTGAATAGAAACATTTTCATTAACAGACTCAATAGTATTATAGCTTGCCATTATTAAATCTAGCTCTTCCTGAGATGGTAACCCCTCAATTTGCCTAGAGCTTTCCCCAATTTCCATTTTCTTAGGCTTGGGTTTCTCAAGAGGTAAAGCGTTGAATTCTATTGGTTCTTCTATGTCTGATATATACCTATTGAAATCTCTGGAAACTTCTATTCTTACTGGATAGAGATTTAAATTCTGAAGGGCGTTAGACAAGTCACTCATGCTGTTTAGAAAAATACACACAATTACTAAATTAAAAATTATATCAAATTTTATAGAAAACATTAAATATTATTTCATATTGGGTAACTATGAAACAATCAAAATATGAAAACATACTAGATTTTATTTATAAATTTATTTATTTACTGAATAAGGTTTATAGACTGTAGATAATAAAAGTGCTAAAACTTTGAGTCAGAATATTTAAAGATTTGTATTTACTGCTACAGTGGTTAACAAATAAAGATTTGCCCATACTGTATAAAATTAGTCAAATAATAAAACACATAATCATAAAATAGTAATTAATAAAATTATTAAGTATTTCTAAATACTTAATTGGCTTAAATCAGTGGCTCGATAAGTGGCTCTGATACCACCTTTTTCTGTCACGGCCCCCGACCCGGTTTGACCCGTTTCAGGAGCCGCGGGACAGAAATCTCGTGGTATTTAATTAACAGCGGAAGTTTCTTCAGGATCTTTTAAAATACTGCAAATATTTCCCGATTATTTTATTTCACAAATCGGGATAAAACCCGATAATTTACAATATTGAGATTTCACGCAGAAATCTTTTATTTTACAAAACATGTTTCTTTATTTTATCCTGAGCCACTTTCTTAAGCCTGTAGTGCTTCACGACACTTTTTCTGGATCATAACAGATCACCTGAAACATGTTTGAAAAGGTTTTGTCAGCGGGAAATATTGAGTGAATCATTCTATTTACATAAAATGATGCATAGTTATTAATTACAGCATAAGAGCAATTACAATGGCTTCTATCTTATTTTTATCTGGCGCTCTGTCACAATGGTGACAAGTCACAATGGTGACGATGGTCATACCACTATTAGATCAATCAACCTAAATAGTGATGATTATCCCTGTAGGTCAATGAACCTAACTGGGAGAAATTAGTAATGTGCACAATACCCCACTGACCAGTAATTCAAGATATCCACGACTTAGTCCCTGTAATTATAACTTTGAAAATAATTTGAAGTATTGTAAAACAGTTGATAAAAAGAGAATGACTCACATTGCAGATTTAATTTGAGCAGAGCCTAGCCTACTGATTAGCCTTTTTAACCTAAATTTAATAACAGGCACACAATTCTGGGTTAGAATCAATACAGCATTTACGATAACTCACGAGATCAACCCTCACAACGAATGACAAAGTGCTATGCTTAAACATCCATCGAATTAACGACTAATGACAAAGCATCACCCTAATGTGGGCAACACTTAAACATCCATTGAGTACATTGATCGATCGGACAATGAATCGTAATAGCGATTGAGTTAATACCCTGATTGCGGCGTCGATTAGTGATCCGTGTGTGTTAATTGTGGTAAACAGACTATAACTTGACGTATATTTGGAATTTCTTCGTCGAACGAACAACAGAATGCAAGTGCCAGACCCTTCTATTTATACCCAAAATTTGCACCTCCCGCTAGTCGCGGAAGAATCCGCGGTACGTGCCGCGTATCGCCTGGGATGTTAAAGTAGGGTAGGCCTGCTTCATCACCTATCTAGCCCTGATGAGTCGACGTTGCATGAAATTTCATTTTTGACAGCGTTTTATGTAGATAATTATAACTAGGTTTTACCCCCCCCCCCCTGAGTTTTAGGGCCCTGATTCTAATTCTGATTGTTCTGAAAATTTTAGGGTTTGTTCAGAATCAATTGGGTGTCTCAATTAGGGTTTCCTATTGGTCAATTAAAATAATAATTAGTACTTTTTAATGAGAGTTGTTACAGGTTGCTCGTCATATCATAAAGCTGCATATCATTATGTGATAGTGCTTTTCGACTTATTGGTGACACATCCTTAAATCATTAGTGAAAATGTGTTGCGATCTCCGTCCAACTCCTTAAATAGGTTTTAGCTTATAAGCTATTTGATCCTGATACATTCGATTCCTTCGAATGATTCAATATATATTCAGAGCTCAACTAGCCTGATAATAAACAAATTGGCACACCCTTCCAGGGTGATATCTTTGTTGAACCTTATTCCTTCACAAGAACTTAGGAGGGTTGCTATTTTCATTAATCCTTGATTTTTTTCTGCCGAATACTGGCAACTTACAATCGATTTTGGATTTGTATGATCTTATTTTTTGTTTCCTAGGCAACTTTCAGATCCTGATAATTGGACGTACCAATATTCTATTTAACAATAGATTGTTCAACATTCTATCTATGCAAGGTCTCCAAAGGAGCAGCTTTGATACTTATACATCAACTATTATAAAAAGATTATCTCAAGGTGAAATGGTTATTCCAACCATTATTTGAAACAAATCTTAAGGGATAGTTAATCCTTACAGTCAGTCGAACAAATCGACGATCCTGGGCAGCTGATGGAAATTCTTAATCGTTGTCTAAATAGGGTTGCGGTAATCATTGCATAAGCAAAATGAAACGTCTTTCTTAATTATCTATAACGAATTCTCAGAATACTGAGTTAGGCTATATAAATCCTTTATTCACTTAATCAAGGTTTCAATTCTTCCAATGATGGTATTAGCCGTCTTGGAGATTTCATAATAATACAATAAAACAACCCTAAATGGAATATAAATCTTAACTTTACTTGCCTCTCAGGAGGTAAATAGGGTAATTCTTAGGAAAAGATAATCAAGATACAAGGAGGTTACAGAGATTTTCCAGATCTCTGGCTCCAGTTCATCCATCATTGCTTGTGTCAATAAGTGACATGTTTATGTTACGAGTCCACGACTTCCTTATTCGGGAACATTTACTTGGAAAATTCCATTCTGGATATCTTCTTTGAATACCTTTAGCTGACTTTAGTATCATATGATCATCAGTATATCTTTGTGGTTCCATGCATTAAACCTCCATACTGATCAGGCATGGAAGCAATCTATGGAACATATTAAGATACACCAATCCTCATGTGGCGCTTTTATCATACCGTCTGGTATTCACGATCGATAGGGATCAAAGAGATATCAACTACATATGCTAACGCACTTCCTCTAGAGAGGATACTTCTAAAATTCTACGCCTGAAGGCTTCTGGCAGGAACAGAAGAAATGGTTCTTATGATTTCGCTTGTAAGTTTTACCTTACACTTAATATCTGGGGTTCTTACGGGAAAATTTTTAAAAGTTTGCTAAGCTTATGGTCTTATGAGAGGCTTAGCAGTACCTGAAACCGAAGTAACTCTTAGCAATAAAATCACAATAAGTGATTTATCTAGCGTCGTTATTAATGTGAACTGCCTCAAATCATTCATCAGGAGGGTTAAACGCCTCCATTCTTAATCCTTTTAATCTTAGCTATAAACTCTTTGACAAACTTTAGGGCAGTCTCAGCTTTGTCTGGTTATTTCTTAATCTATAAAACGCGAGCAGCTGAGGTAGATCCATAATGGATTTATAATGAGCAGGTTTTGAAACCTTAATGTGCCCTCTTATTGCCGTTACTAACCCCCAATAATTTATTGCATTTAAGCTTAGGTTTTGGGTAATTGGAATAGGGTATTATCTCTGCCAATGAATTAAAATTTGCGACATACTGTCTACAGTTTAGAACCTTTATGGTGAGATTCGGAAAATTCTTATTCCAACTTTTTCCATTTCGATGCGAATAATAGGTCTTTCTAATAAGGTCCTTAACACTTAGTCCATCCCATGATGTATAAGAGGATCTTTCTTGTGGACTTCATTAAAGTCTTCCTTAATTAAGGGTATTGCCATCGAGTTACTGTGATGCATACTTCCATGTCCTTTCCAGCATAACCGCTGATACACCTAATGGTTTCTACTTCATCCAACAATTTCCTGTAATCGATGGCCCCTTTTTACTATTGAAGTCTCTTGACTTCCAAGAGACGAAGTACTTTTAAGTACATCCTAAAAGGAATGGCTCCTTGCCATATATGATTTTGTTAAGATTATTCTTCGCATTTGAAGTATAAATAAAGCTCTTCTTATAAGCAGCGACATGTGCTTTAGAGCAAGCAGCATTCAGCTTCTTGAATCTTTTCATGATTTTTCTCATAGTCTTTCTAACAGCTGCGTTAATCACAGTTTTGGAGATGAACTCCACTAACATCGAGGTTCACATTTGACACACCATTAACATTTGTCGCACTTCTAACATCGCGACTTTTGTTTGTCCCTTCTGAGTTTTCCATACTCATAGCTTTGGTATTAAATACCAAATTCAGCAAATGCTTAGGCAATTCATACCCAGTGTCTCCTTGAATTGCCAAAGGCTCACCATAAGGAGTCTTGATAGCTACTTGCTTCTTATCACCCACAATATGGGCTTGATCTTAAGACGACAAATCCATTCTTATCATTATATCGAGTCTCTCTATTTTACGGAAACAAGGACAACAGAAAAGAATGATTCCTAATGGATATAAAACATCCATCTAATATTGCTGAAGCAGTCTCTGAGGTACCATCGGTAAATTTTACTTTACATTTAACGCTTAGAGTTTTAGCAGGCAGATTTAATGATTTACAAAATCTATTGTCTACGGAAGACTTATCTGAACCTGAATCAATTAATACTCTAGCATGAGCGTTATTGATACAGAAAATACCTGTTGTAACACTATCATCCTGAATAGCCTCCTGAGCACCCATTTGAGAGCTTCCAGCTTCGGTCTTCTTAGCCTCTCCAGGCTTCTTGGTCTTATTAGGGCAATTAGTTTTTTATGTGCCCTATTTCATTGCAACCATAGCAAGTTGCGTCCTTTATGTATTGGCACTCCAAAGTCTTGTGCCCTTCCTTATTACAAATTCCGCAAGGCTTAGCATTCGCATTTAAGGTGTCTTTTCCTTTAATCGCCTTCTTTGGGCAGCGGGTCTTTATGTGCCCCTTTTCGACACAACCATGGCAGGTCGCATCTTCCATCTTCTTGCAATCCAAGGTCTTGTGACCCTTGGTTTTGCAAATTCCACATAATTTAGCACGAGGGTTGATTGTGCATTTTCCAGAATGTTGCTTCCTGCAGTTGTTGCATTTGGGTTTTGCCTCCTTTGGCTTGGACTGGTTATAGTTCGAACCGGTCTTACCCTTTTTGTAACCCTTATTTGGGGTTTTATTGCACTTCCGCTTATGTTCCTTCATCACACGGTCCATAGCGTTGTTTATGGCTGTATTTATCATAGCCTGAAACTCGGTGCTTGTTATGTTCAGTCTTGCATCATCATTCTGATCAACTGGATGTTTGTGAGCTTCAGAGGAGTCAGCCATGGTGAAGCTTTGAAGGCTACTAACCAAGTAGAAACAATTTGTTTAATCATATAGCGAATTGTCGAATTT
>JARYGA010034561.1:0-29662 GCA_030545235.1 Helianthus tuberosus | reverse complement strand
ACAAGTCTCCTATAATAGTGTTCATATGAAACAATCTCCTATCCGTTGATTTAAAGCTCCATGCTTTTGTTACAACAACGAAAACACTTTGAAAATTATCAAATTCTCTAAGAATCCAAACGTGAGCTAGAGTCTTACTTGGGAAACGGAGGATTCATTTGAAATCGAAACAATCACAGTTGTCTTCACAGGTATCCTCTAAAATTAAATTTCTAGACGAAATTTCCTAAAGTAGGGGAGACTGTGACACCTGTGTCACTGCGACCATCAAACAAATACCAAACCAATGAAAAATTGTATTTCATACTGTGGATTTGTATAAATATGTGTATCATTTGCACATATCAATTCTTGTTCGATTTCGAGCTCTAAATCGCTTTCTAGAAAGTTATACGCGAACTGATGCGTAAACATAATCAGTTTAACGTGACAAACACTCCGGAATAGTGACATAGGATTAACATACCTTAAATAACCTTTACATAACTTAGAAATAAGTTTTGGATGGTTTGGTGTCTTGAAATCAAGTTTGTTCGATCGCAGGGACTATTTGTGTCAAACTGCGAAACTATACCGATTTGTATAGTAACGAACATTCCGGAACTTGATCATAAGTTAAATATACCATAAACATCCTTTGCATAGCTTAGAAATAGGCTTTGAGGTGTTCGGTATGCTAAAAGAAACTTTTTGGTCATTCAGGGACTAAAAGCGTCAAAAAGTGCATAAGTTTGCATTTTCGCGCATATCTTACGTTCTGAATATATTCGAACATCCAAAAATTTATGTAATCATTAAAATATTTTATTTTAGTGATTGGAACGCAAAAATGCCATTCGTCACGAATTTTGGATCGTACACGCGTTCGTTACGACTTCCGTCGTAATTAACCGAACAACGCAATCGTACGACCAAACGAGCCGACATCCGAGATGTTTTTGAGCATATTTCATGTTCTCTATGCTTTAACATCATTTTGGAGCTTGAAAATGGGTTTGACGGGTGTTAGAAGTTCCGAAACGCGACGAAACAAAGTGCAGGGGATAAACTTTAATTAAGTGAAAGTTGCTGGTCTGCAAGGTCCTTACGGACCGTATGGCATATGCTTACTGTCCGTAAGCAGTCCCCCGCACATTAGAAATGCAGAAACATTGAATCTGGTCATTACCACTTTCTCTAATGGTTTTAATCCCTGGTTTTTCATGCTATGGGCTGGTTTGTGTGATGAACAAGTCCTCTAATCATTCCCTAGCAATTGTATGGCTTAGATCTTTCCCTCTTTAGCAAGGAATGATCTTAACGGTTTTGCGAAAACTATATAAAGCCATGCTCTTCATTCATTTTGATCTAAATTACACTCTATGTTCGAGCCTTTGCTTCATACCTGAGTGTTATAGATCAAGTTCTCCCTAGCAAGGACCCTTTGTAAGCTTCTTTCATTCTTTTATCGCTTTTCCAGCGTGAAAGTCAAACAGTGTTTGACTTTCTGCTTCGACCACGAGTTAGTCAACACGAAGTTCATTTGAACTTCGCAACGTGAGCGTATTCACGATGGTTATAGTCCCTAGTGGCTATACCTACTGATTTCCACGTTGACTAGGCGTAGTGACGAGTCGTAGTTTCGGTCAAAATGCGCATTTATGCGTATTTTGCAACCAAACTACTCTTAGGTATCAAAACACTTTGTTTTGATATCACAACCTGTTTTCTAACTTAGTTAAACATGTTTTAACATGTTTAGCTCATCACTTTTAGTTTAGTGCTTGTTTAGAGTCGTAAGTCAAGCGGTCTAAACCACCGCTTAGACTTTTGAACTCGACCCGTTTGGTCGATAATTAGGATCCGACCAAGCATGTTTAGTGACCATAGTTGTATAGGGAATAATCTTCCGAGGTTATACCTTATGGTCACATAGTTTAAGTAGTTGTATGATAGGTAGATTATATGCCTTAGGTAAATGACCAAAATGCCCTTTTCATGCATAATTGGATTTTAAGCATATGTAACTTAAACTTTCGTCATTTAACTGATTATGCAACATAATTAAACATGTTTAGACATATAATACTTGTCATAGGACTAGTTAGACGTCTCGAACGCACGTTTGCGCGAACGACGCGTTAAAGTAGCGTAAGCTACCTTAATAGGTCGTAACGGGTCATAAGCAATTAGGATAGGTTCCGTTTTTTAATGTAGACATCATTAAACCATGTCACATGAGTTCCAATGTTCATTTAGTTTACAAGACCTCATTCTACCCAATCTTCCGACTTAGGAGCCGATTGTTTAATATAGTGATTCCATACTAGGTGCCACTTGATTCCTTGATTTCCCGAGCTTCGTTAGGACACTTAAATCAAGGATACTTGCAATCTCAAGTGAGTACATAGTCCCCTCTTTTACTACTTTCAAATGTTTTGGGGTGAAACATATGTGCCTATTTGTTATTTTCATGATTTTAACTACATGATTACACATGCTTAGTACTTATTCTTTTGACAAATTAAACGATTATCTATGGTCTAAACACTGATTTTCAAATCTTGTAAAACAAATTTTTGGATTGTACTCATTTTAATACATTCACCAAGCCGTTTGGTAGTATGATATAGCGCTATAGGACTAGACACCCCATTCCTGTTGTATGGAATGTCAGAAACCAAATTTTAACCAAATAGAAATTGCCTTTGTGGTATTTCTATAGTCTCCAAAGTGTAGTTTGATAGACTAAGGTTTGAATGAATACTAAATCACAATTTCTTTTGTATATTTTGATATACTACCAAAGTATAGAATGATATACTCTCAAATGTGATATTATCCAAAGTATATTTTGATATACTATGTACAAAATCCAACATATGTTTTAATATACTACTTTGTTATAAAACCAAAGCATAGTTAATATGCTATTATCAAAACCAAAGCATAGTTGATATGCTATTTTCAAAACCAAAACATAGTTGATATGTTATTATCAAAACCAAAGCATAGTTGATATGCTATTTTCAAAACCAAAACATAGTTGATATGTTATTCACAAAACCAAAGCATAGTTGATATGCTATCTTTCAAAACCAAAGTATATTTATGATATACTACCAAATCTATTATTTTAGTAACAAAAGTATATTTTGATATACTATACGTTTAACTATTTCCAAAACCAAAGTATATGTTGTATATACTACAAACCTTTTATCAAAACAAATGCATTTTTAGAGATAAAACTTTTACAAGGATTCATGGTTATTTTTGTAAAACATAAAACTTTTTTTTATATTAACTAAAGCCATGAATCTAAAATCCACAAAACCTATGTTACTCACAGGCATTTTTATGCTGACGTACCTATTTTCATATATGTTTCAGGTGATGCTATGAGATGATTGTTGATGCATGCTATATATATAGGATGGACTCGTGCCTTAGTGACTTTAAAACTCGAAAGACAATATTTGTATTTATCTGAATTGTAATAAAACAATGAGTTCAATAATTCAATAAAACGAAACAATTTAATCCATGGTTGTGAAACAATGATTCTGTTACAACACTCCCCGACGTTTCCGCCACGATTTGTTGTTTTACATGGTCGGGGTGTGACAGCAAGTTATCTAGGGATAGTTCAAGATAGCGGGACCAGTCCATGTAAAAGTGGCTGACAATTTCGTTATTGTTGGCTATATCCTGGATCCTAAAGGTATATGAGGATTGATCACCCTCTCTCGCAAAAGGGTATTTTCGTACTCTCTAAGGTTTAAAGGTTTTCACCTTTCTAAGTCTTGGAGTTTATACACTCCCGCCTGTAGCGCATGAAAATTTGGGATTTTCCCCACCAGGATACTAAGGATTTATCTCCAGTATATTTTAGGGTTTCCGCCTGTAACACAAGAACTGTTCAAACAATTGGAACTGATGTTCTGAAAATGTCTAAGTGTTCAAAAATATTATGCACAGGGGACATTCCTACTGAGGCAATTGTGTAAAACTCATGGGATCAAAATTGGACTTAGTGCATTGAGTATCTCGGACTGGGGACATCTTCGTGGAAGAATTTACAATAGGATTGTAGCCCAAAAATAGGGATACACCCTATTCCTGATATGATCTTTCCTTTATAAACCTTATATAAATCATTTGAATTTTTCAAACTACGTTTGGCAAAAAGCTTAAATATCCTGATTAGGATATATTCTCGGGATATATTCTCAAAATGTTTTTTCGGAACATGTTTCAGGATATTTGGTTGAAATATTTGGGATATAATACTTGGGTTAAAAATTAAAACAACAGCTAGTTAAACAAGTGTTGTCAAAACAAACATTGTAAAATGAAAATGAACCGTCCTTATTTCTTTAAAAACTTTATCTGAATTGTTTGAATTTTGAAAACTCTATTAGACGAAAGTCTTTATAGAATATTGTCGAATATATTGATCAAGATATTTTTATAATATTTGAATAAGACATATGAAATATTGCGCTAAATTTGGAACATTGAAATTCAAACTAAGCAATGTATAACAAAGGACAATGATATATAGGGTCAAAAGGAGGTCATATTATTAACATAGCAAAAGTTGTGCTTTGGGCTTCATCATCCACCAAAAGCACAAGTGGCTTCTATTCATATTTACCTAACAGTTGAAGGTTTCATCTCAAACTGAGACCTATCCACCTCCAACTGTTATATTGTTCAAAATAAACGATACTAATTGATGACCAAGGGCTTCATCCTGAAACCCAGGACCCATCCACCTTTGGCCATCATATTGTCTTAATGCAGGAAATGTAAATTGTTCAAAGACAGGAAACAGAAATTGTTTAAGGATCACAAACCACAATCATCAAATCTAAAAAAGTGGGCTCCGGCCTAGGCACGAATATCCATCATCGCCCGCTTCGCTGCTTTTAAGGGGCAGCACCTTCTTCATTCATCATGTCTTCACCAGCATCCGCTTCAGGATTAGCTTGAACATCCTCCTCAGCCTCACCACCAGACCCAATTAGCTTCTCAGTTGCTTTTGAAGATCCCTCAGCTGCAGGTTTAACTGGATTACCGCCGAGACCCCTTAGCTTTGTCTCCCAGGCGTCGACATTCAAAGAAGGGCATTCGAAGCCCGGGGCCTTGGCTTCGTAGGTCATTTTTAGCCTAGCCTGAAGAAGGGAAATGACAACAGAGCTTTTAAAGCCTTCCCGGTAGGTAACCATATCCCGTTCATGTTGGGCATGGGCAGTGTCGAGATGGGCTTGGGCCTCATGAGTGGCTTTTTTTGAGGGCAGCCTGATGCTCCTGGGTCATGGCCTTAAACTTATCCTCGTAGTATCGAGATTTGGCAGCAGCAATCATACCCTGGTCGGAAATGGTAATCTTGGCTTTCTTCAACTTGGACTCGAGCATCTTGTTAAGCCCACAGGATTCTTCGTACAAATGAACCAGACGTTCGAGGCCCTACACCCAAAGACACAGGTATTATTATAATAACCCAGATATTGGTTTGACATATATGTGCAGGATATGGAATAAGGATTTATACCGGGTTAAGAAAGGAAGTCATGAACCCGCTTGCCTCGATAAACCCATGATTCTCATAGGGGAACGTCTCGGAGGTGGCAGGTGAATTAGTCTCTTTCCTCTTACGGGAACTAGAAGTCCGAGGCTTGGTGGCTGGTGAAGGTTTGGGAATGATGATGGCTTCAGAGCTGGTAGGCTTGGATGAAGTAACGGTTTTGGGACTTGGTTCTTTCTTGACCTGGATAGGATCGGAGTAACTGTCCAACTCCTCGAGGTCGAAAACTTCTGGGATTTTTGCTGGTGCTGCATAAAAGAGAAGTCTTAAATCTTTACCGCTATTTCACTATATTAAATTACACTAATTAGTTATTTGCAGGATAACTCTTACCAGACATATCGGACGATGAATATTGACTAGAACTTGGGAGGTGTGTAGAAAAGCTCCTATCACCTTCCGGTAGCTGGTAAATTGCTTTGATTCTCTTTTCAGATTCTTCAGTAGGAGGGGCTACTTCTTTGAAGTTCACTGCATAAAGGCCAAATAAGAAAGTATTAGCGCAGGATATAGGCCTGAAAGTATTTGGGGATGTTTTTGAAACCCTAAATCCTACCGGTGGTTAACCACTCCACCGGGAGACAAGCACCCTCATAGATGGAATCTCGTTTAATGAAGAAGAATTTCCGTTGCCATCCATCCTCATTCTTGGTGGCTTTGAGAATAAGGGGTTTACTGGAAGTGGAAAAGAGTAAAAACCGACTGAAACCGTGTGAGCGGAGGCGGTAGGCGATCGGAATATCCTCGATGCAGAGGTCAGGACAGTGAAGGTTTTTGATTTGGTTAAGTACGATCAGTACCCTCCAAACCATGGGCATTGTCTGGGAAAAGGAAATACCAGTGGTTCGGAAGAATTGCATCATAAATTCAGGAAAAGGATACCAAAGGCCTAGCTAGAAAGGGTATACCGGAAAACAGACCCAATCGGTAGAAGAGACATCCGATCGAATTGACCGGTCGAATGGTCTAATAATCGCGTTGTCCGGAAAGGCGCCGAAGGCTCTCAACGCTGCGATGTCTGCGTTATCGAAGGCACAGATCTCCTTCTCGGGGTTCTTGAGAAGATTTTGTTGGACGAATGTCTCTGTTGATTCGCTGGTTTGAGAACAGGTTCTAGTAGCCATTAGGAGAAAGACGAAGGAATTGGCACAGAAGGAAGAGAGAATGAATGATTACCTGGTGATTCTGTTGATGATATTTGATTTTCAAACAGAAAGAGAGAAGATATAGGGGCATGGTAGATATCCATCGAGTGAAAACCACGTTGGAAGTTGTACAAAGCTATCTTGATCGTCGCTTCAACTTAATAACCTTGATTTAAGAGATAAGTTTTAAAATATATCCGTTGGAATTGGTATACCAACATATATATTTTGGGGACAATTGTTATGGGTGATTTTCTGCTCATATATCCCGACTGATATTCTGACTTTGTTTGTTTTATTGTGACCAGGATACTGAATCAGGATATTGCTAATATCCTGGTATGATATCCTGATAGTAACTAATTAATCCACGTGCAGATTGAAAGGTGCAAGTCTCTAACGTTCGAGTGGACTTCTTCTCCTCAAGACTCGGGCAAATCAGTTAGATTATGGACGTTGAAGCCGAAAGACGTGGACTACAACGTTCACATATGGAATATTCGTTGAATCCAGGAATAATAGCATAGTTAGTTGGTTTCTTTTACTATAAAAAGGATTGATCGGATCAGATTAGGGACACACAATCTCTCATACACTTTTTCTCTCTAGCTGCAAACACTCACAATACACTTACACTTGTATCAAATTTACATTGTAACACTTAGTCGATCCGCATCATATCCTGCACTGTATCCTAACATTTGAAGTAAGAGAAGAACAAGGCAGCTGCGATTGTCATCTCCCGAGGTTTTATGCCGGCGATCTAGATTGATCAAGGGCTTTCCTCGTACATCCCGTGTCACCCTTTACATTTTTGCTCATTTTTTGATCATAAATACAGCTCAATATCCTGAGCCGTATCCTGAAACTGTTTTTGCAAACAACGTAATTAACACATTTTTGAACACATTCTTTCAGCACACTACCCCACTTAACTAATTTGATCACTTAATTGCTTCGGTAATTATTGACCAAAACAGACACGTTACCAGCCTTAGGATTCTGGCTATATCCTGGAGCATATCCTGATCCTCTAACATTTGATACCCTGATTGATGAGGGTATCTCAGGAGTACGACTCTGGGAATGACTAGGTACAATATTACCCCTGTTATCCTTAGTATATACTGCCGAACTGAAGTTCAATGCTCTGGGCTGCAAGGGAGTGATAGTATCCTCAGTAGGCCTACTTGAGCTAGATTTCAACAGTTGTATTTCTCTTATCAACATTTGGTTGGTCTCCTACTGTTGCTTCATCTGATCTTGTATACTACCAAACAAAGTTATAATTTCATCATTAGAAGCCATAATAGGGGTTCTCCCTGAAGCAGCAGATCCTTGAACATTCTGAGTAGGGATAATATCCCGAGTTATGTGAGTTTCAGTCCTCCTTGGGGAAGCTTGAGCCTGCGAGGAAGCTTGCGTCCTTGGAGGTGGTGGAAGCACCGAACCAACTGTTGCAGAGGTTGTAGCAGACATGGTAGAAGAGCTCATGTTTGATTTTGAGGCCATTGAAAATAGTGTAGCAAAAAGGTTCGAAAATAGAAAACCAAGTAGTGATTTTAAGAAAGCTTTTAGTAGAAATAGCACCACTTGCCCCACGGTGGGCCCCAAATTGTTTTGGTCAAAAATTACCTAAGCAATTTAGTGATCAAATTAGTTTTGTGAGGTAGTGTGCTAAGAATGTGTATTGAAAATATCCTGGTTTGGTTGTTTTCAAAAACAGTTTTCAGGATATAGCTCAGGAAGCTATATCTAAAATCAAACAATCAGCAAAAAAGTAAAGGGTGACACGAGATGTACGAGGAAAGCCCTTGATCAATCTAGATCGCCGGCACAAAAACTCGGGAGCTGACAATCGCAGCTGCCTTGTTCTTCTTATTACTTCAAATGTCAGGATACAGTGCGAGATATTGACCAGATCGTTGCTAAGTGTTACAATGCTTTTCAGAAAGTGTGTGAATTGCGAGAGAAAGTATGAGATTTCGAGAGTAGTGAATGTGATGTCCTATGTGATCTGGTTTATCCGTCTATTTATAGTTACAAAACGAAAAAAAAATCTCTTAAAATGGGGGGATGCCATCAAATATTCCCATGTGAACATTGTGGCTTCAACGTTCTTCTTCGAACAACTTGGACCGAGTCTTCAGGGGGAGAGGTCTTCGTGAATGTTGTGAACTTACTCATACTCCTGCAAACAATTCGTTAGTAATCCTCAGGATACAGTATCAGGATGTTACCAATATCCTGATTCAGTATCCTGGTTGTAAATATTTATTATGTAATCAGGATAAAATTCAAGATACTATCCAGGATATGGGCTCAGAATTTCACCCATAACAACAGATAAATCAAAAGATATCATAACTCAAAAACTTGGAACTGACAAGTCTTTCAGGCATGTTCAACAAAAGAGAAGGAAATTTGCTCCTGAAAGGAATGCAATTATACAAGAGGAGGTTGGAACGCTGTTGAAGTCCAAGATGATTAGGGAAGTCAAGTTCCCTAAGTGGCTTGCAAATGTGGTGGTGGTCCATAAGAAGAATGGGAAGTGGAGAGTTTGTGTTGACTATCAAACCACAATAAAGCCTGTCTTAAAGACCCATTCCCATTACCTCATATAGATTCGATGGTAGATGCAATTGCCGGACATGAAATGCTGACCTTCATGGATGCATCCTCAAGATTTCAACAAATCCAAATGGAACCATCCGACCAGGAAGACACAACATTCATGACACCCACATGTATATATTATTATACTGCCATGCCCTTTGGTTTGAAACACGCAGGTGCGACATATCAAAGGCTGGTCAATATGATGTTCAAGGATAAGCTGGGGGACACAATGGAAGTATATATTGATGATATGGTGGTGAAGTCCAAGAAAGCGGAGAATCACCCCCAGGATCTAGAGTGTGCCTTCAATATCCTAGACCAATATAATATGAAGCTGAATCCTGCTAAGTGCCATTTCCGAGTGGGGGCAGGAAAGCTTTTAGGATATATGGTGACCAAAAGGGGGACAGAAGCAAGCCCAGAACAGATTAAAGCTATCCTGGATCTCAAATCACCATCTAACATGAAGGATGTTCAAAGGTTAACTGGAAGAGTAGCAGAGTTGGACAGGTTCATATCAAGATCCTCAGAAAAATGCAAGGAATTTTATGATATCCTAAAGAAGAACAAAAAGTTTGAATGGGGGGAAAGACATGAAGCTGCTCTACAAGGATTGAAGCAATATCTTTCAAGTGCACCTCTGTTGATGAAGCCCGGGGATGGTGAACCTCTGTCCCTATATCTTGCAGTATTAGAGAATGCAGTAAGCGCTGTCTTGGTAAAGGATCACGAAAGTCAGCAGTATCCTATTTACTATGTCAGTAAAAGTTTATTAGATGCTAAAACTAGATGCCCACACTTAGAAAAATGGATATTAGCTCTAGTCATGGAATCAACTAAGTTTAGGCATTACTTTGAAACACATAGGATTCATATTAAATCTAATTATCCTATTAAAAATGTGCTTAGGAAACCTGAAATGTCTGGTAGGATGGCTAAATGGTCCATAAAACTAAGTGCATATGATTTAGTATATGAACCTAGAAATGCTATAAAGTCTCAGGCTTTAGCAGACTTTGTGGCTGACTTTAGTAGTGATATTCAAGAGGAAGCTGACCTAGAAGTACAACAACTAGGTGAAAGTTTAGAATTTTGGATATTACATACTGATGGTGCATCCAACATAAGAGGTGTAAGATTAAGGATACTACTAAAATCGCCACAAAGGGACATATTACCCCAGGCTATTAGATATGAATTTTCTGCTACTAACAATGAAGCTGAGTATGAAGCTCTGATAGCAGGATTAGAATTGGCTAAAAATATGAACATTAGATGTTTACAAGTGTATGTTGATTCCTTGTTGATTACTAACCATTTCGATGGATCTTATGTAGTCAAAGGTGAAAAGTTAGCTAAATATCTTGAAATTGTTAAAAAATTAGTAGGATATTTCGAAATTTTTACACTTTAACAAGTACCAAGAGAAGAGAATGCTGAAGCAGATGCTCTAGCAAACTTAGGATCTACTATCAGGATACCGGAAGGAACTCAGATACCAATACTGCATATCATGTATCCTGCGATGGAACACTTTAAATCTTAGGATAAGGAAGTAGCAAGTATCAAGGATCCTGGTGATGGACATCCTGGGAGGAATCCTGAATCCTGGATGGCTCCAATTGTGAAGTATCTTCAAACCAGTATATGTATACAAGATATAGGGTCAAAATATTACCTTGTGGAGAAAGGAAGTCATGGGCTCCAGGGAATCAGTGAAACTGAGGTCCTCATAAGAGAACCCTTCAAAACAAGGAGCAGCGGTTTTGGAGCCCTTTATCTTTTTTGACGTGGAGGTACGGGCTCTTGGTTGTGGAGTAGGCTTTGGAGCAGCAGCTGGCTTAGAGCTTGTAGTGGCTGGAGTCTCTTTCTTGACCTGAACAGGGGTGGGGTAGCTGTCCAGTTCATCGAGATCCAAGAAAATGGGCATCTTGCTGGTGTCTACACAAGGAAGTTATCCTAGGACTTTATCATACAGAATTTTAAATGACAAGTATATGTAGGATATTGAACAGGATCCTTACCAGACAAGTTTTAGCTTGAGATGGCCTGGGGATGCTGGATTTGGAATGAAACTTCTTTCGATATTTGGAAGCTGGTAGATGGCTTTAATCCTTTTCTCTGATTCGGCGTGGGGAGGTGCTAGTTTTCTGAAGTCCGCTGTACAAAACAAAAGAAAGATATCAGTCTAGGATATAGGATAGGATATTTATGGCAATGATCCTAAAACCCTAAATCCTACCCCTTGTTAACCACTTCACCAGAAAATCCGCTCCACCAGGGATTGAACTTCTTTTTACAAAAAAGAATTTGGACTTCCATTCCTCTTCATTCCTGGTGGCCCGGGAAATCAGAGGGTTATTGGAGGTGGAATAAAACAAAAACCTGCTAAACCCGTGGGATCTTAGCCGATATGCTATAGGGAGATCGTTGACAGAAAGCTCTGGGACATGGGTATTCTTGATCCGATCAAGAACAACTAAGACACGCCAAAGCATGGGCATGGTTTGACTGAAGCTAAGACCGGTGGTGTAAAAGAAATCCGTGATGAAGTCGGAAAAGGAAAATCGAAGACCCAACATGAAGGGGGAGGCATTAAAACAGAGCCATTCCGTTGACGACACATCTGATCGGAGGTCCCGATCATATGGCCGGAATATTGCTCCGTCCGGGAAGATACCGGAGGTACGGAGGGCCGACAGGTGCGCATTGTCAAACAAACACACTTCTTTCTCTGGATACTGGAGCAGATTTTGGGTGTAAAAGTGGGGGTTGAGTCCCCAGAACTTGACCTGGTTTGTCTCGCCGTAATTGATCGGAAACAGAGGAAAGGAAGAAGAAAGGGGTAAAGATAAGAAAGAGAGTTACCTTTTTCAGATTTCCAGGATGTACAGTTAAAAGGGAAGAGAGATGAGAAGATATAGGCAAGAGTAATGAGTAATTATAGCTTGGGTAGTCGCACCATGTCAAATCAAGCCATCTTATCACTTAATTACCTCGATAAGCTAAAAAATATTACCGTTGAAATAGGGGATCCTCAACGGCAACATTTTTTGGGGACAATTGTTATGGGTGAAATTCTGAGCCCATATCCTTACATGATATCTTGATGTTTATGATCAGGATACCGGACCAGGATATTTGTAACATCCTGAGGCAGTATCCTGGTAGTTACTAACAAATTGCTTGTAGGTTATGGTTGTAGGACCATGATGTTTACAAGGACTTGTTCCCCTGAAGACTCGCTCAATATAGTTGGGAAAAGAACGTTGAAGCTGGAAGAATAGTTTGAAACAGTCAAGAGGGAATAATCAAGGGTATCCCGGAATTGTAGGATAGTTCGTTCATTATTGTAACTATAAATTCAGATGGCCAGATCATAGGATACACACAATTCGAGCTCTCTAGAAACAATCACACTTTAACACTCACTACTTGCAATCATTGTAACACTTAGTAGCGTCTAAGCAATATCCTGCACTGTATCCTGGTTATTCAAAGCAATAAGAAGAACAAGGCAACCGATGATTGTCAGCTCCCGAGGTTTTATGCCGGAGATCTAGATTGATCAAGGGCTTTCCTCGTACATCCTGTGTCCACTTTTACTTTTATCGTTCATTGTTTGATTATTGGTGTAGCTTGATATACTCGAGCTATATCCTGAAACTGTTTTCATAAACAATCAACTCAACATATCTTTTGCAAACATCATTAGCACACTACCTCACAAACTAATTTGATCACTTAATTGCTTCGGTAATTTTTGACCAAAACATATATATATTCTTAAATCCTACTTAAATAAAGGAAGGAGGGAACAAAGGAAGGGTAAAAAGGTTTTAAGACAAAATAATTGAAAATTAAGATTATCAGATAGAAAATCATTAAACAATGAAAAGCAATTCTGATGAAATAAATGATAATTTCTGATAAAAACTCAACAGTTGTTTTGAAAATCGGCTAAAATCAGGAACAATGGAACAAACTGCTAAAAATAAGTGAATATCACTAGACTTACTCAAATCAAAACCTTGTTTGAAACATAAAGGACAATTCTCATGTTATTTCTCTTTCTCCTTTCAATTTTTTCTTAAAAACATCTTTTCAAGAAAGGACAAGAAGTTCCACCAGACAAACATATGTAAGTACCATTTCTGATACCCTTCTCATTCCCTCTCATCTCAAAAAAGGGGGGATCACTATATTAAGGGGGAAGATACAATTCTGATGACTTTCTGATGAAAATGGATGCAAGAAAAACGAGTTCTAATATACAAAATATTAGATACATTTTCTGATGACGTCATAAGAAAATGAATTATGCCTTTCAAAAAGGGGAAGGATGTCAGCTTCTAGAAAGAATATAACTGGACCTTTTCTCTGAAAGGGGTCCCACAAGAGGTAAACGGTACCACATGGCCGTTAGTATTCACCATTCTCAATTCATCCTTTTGAGAAATATTGGAGATATATCAAACATTCAAAACAATTTAGGTAAAAATAATTACCATTAACTTGTCATAAACCTACTTAAATACTAACCACCCCACGATCTTTGTCCCCACAATATTTGTCCCCACAAATCCTGTATATACCCAATTTCAAAAACAGGGACTTCATCTTCAACCTCAAAACTTACAAGACCTAAAAACCCTTTTGTTCTTTAAAAGCAAAATTCATCCTCAAATCACCATGTCTGCACCAAACACTTTCAATCTCAACATTCCAGCACTTGAACATGATGTTACCTTCATTAGGGTAGACGAATTTCTACCTATAAAAGATAACAATCTCATGATGAATGTTGAACACTCA
Source organism: Helianthus tuberosus (assembly GCA_030545235.1). Taxonomy (NCBI): domain Eukaryota; kingdom Viridiplantae; phylum Streptophyta; class Magnoliopsida; order Asterales; family Asteraceae; genus Helianthus; species Helianthus tuberosus. The sequence continues at coordinate 15,511 of JARYGA010034561.1, read as the reverse complement.
CAATATGATCAAAAGATGTCAACATTTAGTTGAGTTCCTATTGAACTGTCCAATTACTCAAGCTTTGATGAAGACCAAGGAGGTACCGGAAAACATCATACAATAGCTTATTCACACACTCAAAGAGACCGGCAAAGATGAAGTTAAAGCATATCTCTGGGGAAGTATTTCAGTTATAATAACTCTGAGAAAAATCAGAGAATGCTTGGAACTTCTAATTAAAGCCAGCTACAAGGAAGCACCAAAAAAGGATGAGCTAATGAAGGAGTTCGTAGCTCTTAGCTACAAAGAGCAAATCACCATGATTGGAGAATTCAAGAGAAACAAATCACCTGCCTTCTAGCAAGTTATGATGGAGATGTTGAACAAGTGTTTAACCTCAAAGATTGGAAGGGCTGATCAGATAAATCAATCCACTCTCACGATTATGTATGGACTCATTACTGGGTTCCACATTGATTATGGAACATAAATTATCAATTTAATGAAAAGATTAGTACTCACCGAGTTTGAAAGGATCTCATCCCACTTACCTCATCCAAGATTCTAGTCAATTATAATTGTTGAAACCTTTGAAGAAAGGAATGTGGAGCTACCTATATCAGAAAACGTATGGAAGTCACCAATCATGAAGCCCTTGGTGCAACTCAAGGTTGGACATCTAACAAAGATGTGGCAATTCTACGAGAAAGTATGCTATGTCTGATAGCAGAAGATTCACTATACTGAAAGCTACACGAAGACATTTTGAACAAAGAAGAAGAACAAGTAGAAGTATTTGACAGTAGCTCTTCACCAGAAGACAATGGTCAAATGTCTGTGGCACCAGAAACTGATGAAGCAGAGGAAGAACAGCAACATGAAACCATAATTTCACCAGATCTGATGGAAACTAATGAGCAATTGGAGTAGAATTAAGAGACAGAAGTGCAACATGAATCAGGTGCTCAATTTAATCCCTCTCTAAATATTGTAAGAAACTCAACAGATTCACATTCTGAAGAATCTGTTTAAGTGAGTTATAAAATTATTCATAGACAATCTGATGCAATAAATGAGGAGATTATCAGTCCCATAGATCTTGACTCCAAATCAATTAGTGAGGAGGAGAATGAGATAGCAACAGGTGGAGATCAGTCTATTGAACAAGGAAACCTGGAAGAGGAAACTAGGCTTTTCTCAGCAACTCATGGAGGGTCATTGTCACACCCCGATATTTCCACATATTACCGGTGGGCCCGGCGGGGAGTATCGTGACGTAGTTGGTATCATCATTGTCAATACACACAATATAATAGCACAGCGGAAGGCTTGGTGAATAAACTATTAAAACCATAATGTCTGAGTGTTCAAGTGAAAGAATATACAGACTGGAATGTAATAAGATCCACAGACGGATCATAAAAGTACAAAGAAACAAAAACAACAGACTTCAGGTATCTATGGATTTGCAAGATCCTCTTATGACACCTAATAGCTCCAGCCTATTATGAGAGGTACCTGTCAATCAGTCTTTAAGAAAATACGTCAGTTTACACTGGTAAATACAATTAACTGACTCTTTTGAAAAAAAATATGAAAATTGATTTAAGTGCACATGGCACAAATCTTTTATAACTTGGGACAATTATTTATAAATAATCTTGTATACAGATTTATATGTTTGTCATACAATTAGGGCCGGTTGGAAGCCGGTCGTGATTAACCGACTCACCACTTATAGAACCCACAAAGGAGTTATCCCCAACATGCGGGTTTATATATTTTAGCATTTGCATATGTCAGGTGTATGCCTACACCCCGTGCATAGGTCGTGGCCATTTTCAAATGAAATGAGTCGAGGATATCCAGGACACGGTCGAATTAACCCCCAATGCTTAAGTTATCAAACAAGACAGATTAAAACGGGTTATGTAAATTTATTAATCACAATCTGATTAAATGATTTCATACCCGACCAAGTGTTATTATTTTAATACCATATCCCAAGCCCGTATAAGGGAAAATAAGATAAAACTATTTACCTGAGCTAATGTGAAAGGTAACTCAGCAGTATATTCCTAAAGCTTTGTGACAGTACCTTCTACTCGATGCTACTAATCTGTATAGAAGGTTTAATAACCTATTAGGATACTAACGGCTCTTTAGCTAAGTCAAAGACTTAGACCGGCTAGCTAGAAAGAGACTTTACGGTTCTAAACGCCAGATTAAGCGAAGACCGGAATAGAATGTGGTTTAGACCCGACAATCTTGGATACTTATATAATATGGGTAAACTAAACACATTCTGGAAATTGAGGATTTAATGATAAGGTTTGACCCGTTTCGGCTATTGTACGTAAACTAGTCATGTAAACCGATCCGAACGCGTGAACGCGTAACGGGCAACCAAAATGAATTATCTACAGGTCTTAATTGTTATTTTGCATAAAATATGTTATTACATCAGTAGGATGTTAACATATATGCCCAAAAAGTAATTAAAACCAAGTTAAGTCCCAAAAGGGCATTTTGGTAATTTTAATGCTTATAAAAGAGTTTAAATATTAATTTGAGTTTCAGGTCTGATATAATCAGTAAAAATATGTATTTTTATAAGCTATAACAGTAGGGTATTTTATATATGTGAAATTTATCTTTTATAACCAACTATGCACCGTAGGGGCATTTTGGTAATTTCACATAAGCTTTAAAGGTCAAAATTTGAATTCTGAGTTTAAACCTTTGGCTTACTTTTTAATTACATAAATTAACTTAAAACATCAGTAGGTAATAAGTTTTATGTGCCAAAAATAGTTTTAACTCATACTATGCGCTTAAAACGCGTAAAAGTCTGTTTTAAGCGATTTTTGGGTTAAAATAGGAAATCTGAGTTTTTGATCAGTTTATAAAGCTAAAATATTTTATTTATCATGTAAAATCAGTATTAAAAAGTTTGGTATCAAAATCTTATGTAAAACTCATTTTATTCAAGAAACGGGTATAACCGACATTTACCGAATTTAAGCTAGAACTCTATGTTATGCTCAGCTTAAAAATAAATAAAAATCTTCAAAAATCCCAAAATATTATTTTACATCAGTGGGTGAAAAGTTTGGTATCAAAATTTGGGTTTAAATAGGCTATATGCTAATTATGCCGATTAATTAATAAAAAGCTTTCTAACTACGCTAATGAGCATAACTCCTAATCTAGACCTCAAACTGATGTCAAATTTTTAGGACAAGTCTAAATATCAGTAGCAAAGGTTTTTGTCCTCTCACATTGCTAAAAATCTCATTTGTGTGTCAAAAGGGCATTTATGGCATTTTTAAGCATATTAACGATCAAGAGCATATAATTCAAACCACTAAGAATCATGCAATATAACTTCAGAGGGTTATACTACTGAGTAATGTGGTCTTAATGGAAGCTTAAAACATAGGAGAATTAAGCTTGAACGGGTCAGAACTGAAAGTCAAAGCAAAAGTCAAGCTTTTGCGACTTTCGGTTATAAACTGACCTTAGACTGATAATTGCCGGGTTAGGACTGATAAAACATGTTCTAATATTAATTACCAAGTCATTAGAATATTAAAATATAATTTAGAACCTTAGTTTTATTAATTTGAATCATTTTTAAACATTCTGACCTGTTTGACTTTTTGTCAAACTAGTTTGACCCGACAATTAACTAGTCAAACGAAATAATTATGAGGTGCCCTTTTAAGGGTTAAACACCTATCCTAATATGGTTCCATAACCACTTTCGTTTCGGTCAGTGACTTGACCATTTGAGATTAAAACGAAATTCAAATCTAAATTACGACAGGTTTGACTTTTCGGTAATTAAGCTAATTAAAACGATTAAGCAAATAATTAAACTCTTACTAATGGTCCTTGCTGTCTTTTCTACACTTGTAATCTTCTCCTAATCCTTGCTAGCACCAGAGATGGATGTTTGAAGATTGTTTGCAAAAGTGAGTTCTTGAACTTATGAACTAAAGGCTATATATACTAAGTTCTATGAGTTTAGATCATCCACATCTGTTATGGGAGTCCCTAGGATCACTCCAGGTGTCCTAGTGGGTTAAATAAACCGACATACAACCCCAAGAATCGATACTATTGAGGTTGAGGCGGTGCAACAGCTTAAAGCCACACCTGTCAAGCTTTTTCTGCACTGGGCATTTTCAGGCGGGCCGCGTAAGACTCAGTAAGAGTCTACGCGGGCCGCGACAACCTGTAAAACAGGTTAAACCACGTTCTAACTTGCCAGCTTTAGTCCTTGGTCGTTTATAACCCATATTAACTCCATTTTTGACATGTGAGGCCCTTGTAGTTAATTTGTAGAGGCCCAAGGATGTATAAACAAACTTCGTTAGAATCGGATTCGTTAAATATCACTATGAATGCAAGTTTCATCAAGTTGACACTTTTTACCCAAAGTCTTGAAAACTCGCTTAACGATCTTAAAACCACGTGAAATTTTTATCACTTATTCTTGAGAGTATATTTGAACATTTCGAAGCCTCAGGTTCGTTAAAAGGTCACTCAGAGGTCTAAATTAACATGTTGACACGTTTAACCCTTATAGTTTTATAATCTTCCGATTATTTTCACAAACGGCTTCTTATATCCAATCAATCACTCGTTTAAGAATATATTCTTCACGTATGGTTATTCAGAGGCTCAAGTTTGGCATGTTGACACTTTTAGTCCCTCTGCATACATAGTTTCACTGTTTGTCAACTTTAGTCCTTCGAACTCAATCTTTCACATATTTAGAGTTTAGGACAAGTGTCTATACATAATTGGACACGTTTTTATGTGGTGTTACATCCTCACACCCTTAAAAGAAATCTCGACCCTGAGATTTACCGGAATAAGTGACGGTACTTCTTTCTCATAGTGGACTCAACTTCCCACGTATATTCGGGACCTCTACAAGCATCCCATTTGACCTTTACTATAGGCACATGTTTCCTTCGGAGCTTTTTAACCTGTCGATCCTCGATCGATATAGGTCTTTCAATAAATTTCAGGCTTTCATCAATCTGCACGTCTTTATGAGACATAGCTAGCGATTCATCAGCTAGACATTTCTTGAGATTACAAATGTGGAACACATTATGAATTCCACTAAGCTCCTCAAGCAAGTTTAGCATATAAGCTACACTGCCGACACATTCAATAATTTCGAATGGTCCTATATATCTAGGACTTAGCTTGCCCTTCTTACCAAAACGCATCACACCTTTCCAGGGTGATACTTTTAGTAGGACTTTATCGCCAACCTCGAACTTTAGAGGTTTTCGCCTCTTATCAGCATAACTTTTCTGCCTATCCCTAGCAGTTTTCAGGCGATCACGAATCTGGACAATCTTGTCCGTTGTTTCAAGGACTATATCAGGTCCTGATAGCTGAGCTTCTCCTACTTCTGCCCAACGGACAGGCGTTCTGCATTTCCTACCATATAATGCCTCAAAAGGCGCAGCCTGAATGCTTGTATGGTAGCTATTGTTATAGGAGAACTCGATCAAGGGTAGATGATAATCCCAACTACCTCCTAAATCAATGACACATGCACGAAGCATGTCTTCCAACGTTTGAATCGTACGCTCGCTCTGTCCATCTGTCTGAGGATGGTAAGCAGTACTAAAATTCAACCGTGTGCCCAAAGATTGTTGGAAACTTTTCCAAAAGTGTGAGGTGTACCTTGTATCTCTGTCAGAGATAATAGACACCGGCACTCCGTGAAGAGCTACAATCTTATCTACGTACAACTGGGCTAACTTATCGGAGCTATGAGTCTCCTTGATGGGTAAGAAATGTGCTGACTTAGTCAGTCTATCAACTATAACCCATATGGTATCATTTCCGTGCCTTGTTTTAGGTAACTTGGTTATAAAATCCATAGTTACCATTTCCCATTTCCAGGTGGGAAGTTCTGGCTGTTGTATTAGGCCTGATGGCTTTTGATGTTCAGCTTTAATCTGAGCACAAGTCAGGCATTTTGCTACATGTGTGGCAATAGATTTCTTCAAACCTATCCACCAATAATTCGCCTTCAAATCCTGATACATTTTATCACCTCCAGGGTGAACTGAATATTTAGAGTTGTGAGCTTCCTGGAGGATTACATCTCGAAGTCCTCCATGTATAGGAACCCAAATTCTTCCATTCATTCTGAGAATTCCATCCTTGTCAGGTGCCAACTGCTCAGCAGTTACACCTAACTTTTCGTTTGGAAGGTTAACTTCCAAAACAACATCTTTATGTGCAGCTAATAGTCTTTCATTTAGACTATTCTTTAATTCAATGCTCTTGGCATTGATCCTGATTGGTTTAACTCTTTCCTTTCGGCTTAGAGCGTCGGCGATCACATTCTCTTTACCTGGATGGTAGCGAATTTCACAATCATAATCATTTAGAGTCTCAATCTAACGACGCTATCTCATATTGAGCTCTTTTTGATTGAACAAGTGTTGGAGACTTTTGTGATCCAAATAGATCACACATTTAGTTCCATATAGATAATGTCTCCATAACTTAAGTGAGAATACAACGGCACCCAATTCCAAATCATGGGTGGTGTAATTCTTTTCATGCACCTTCAGTTGCCGTGATGCATAGGCAATCACCTTGCCATGCTGCATAAGTACACATCCCATGCCGGTGTGTGAAGCATCACAATATACGACAAACTCTTCAATTCCTTCGGGTAAGGTTAACACTGGAGCATTGCTCAACTTTTGCTTAAGAATCTGAAAAGATTCTTGTTGCTTTGGACCCCAATCAAATTTCAAATTCTTGCGGGCCAAAGAAGTTAATGGTGCAGCTATCCTTGAGAAGTTTTCAATGAATCTTCTATAATATCCAGCTAAACCCAGAAAGCTGTGAATTTCCGTTGGCGTCTTCGGTGCTTCCCAATTCATAATGGCTTCTATTTTATCTACTTGGATACCTCGTTCACTAACAACATGTCCAAGGAATTGGACTTCTCGAAGCCAGAACTCGCATTTGGAGAATTTAGCATACAACTTCTCTTGTTGAAGCAATCCTAAGATACATCGAAGGTGCTTCTCATGGTCAACTTGGCAACGAGAGTAGATAAGTATGTCGTCTATAAAGACAATGACAAACTTATCCAAGTATGGCTTGCAGACTCTATTCATGAGATCCATGAATGCTGCTGGCGCATTAGTGAGCCCAAAAGGCATCACTAAAAACTCAAAATGTCCATACCTCGTTCTGAAAGCTGTCTTAGGCACATCTTCAGTTCGGACCTTGAGTTGATGATATCCAGATCTCAGATCAATCTTAGAGAAATAGCTCGCCCCTTGGAGTTGATCGAATAAATCATCGATCCTGGGCAAAGGATAACGATTCTTGATCGTTACCTTATTTAATTCACGATAATCAATGCATAATCGCATTGATCTGTCCTTCTTTTTCACAAACAATATTGGGGCTCCCCAAGGCGAAGAGCTAGGTTATATGAAACCTTTTCCCAATAAGTCATCCAATTGAGTTCTGAGTTCTTTCATTTCAGTAGGCGCTAAACGATAAGGAGCTCGTGCAATAGGCGCAGATCCTGGAAGGATGTCTATCCTGAACTCTACTTACCTCTCTGGAGGTAATCTAGGTAATTCATCAGGGAAGACATCAGGATATTCAGAAATAATTGGAATGTCTTCGATCTTGGGCTTCGGTTCATTCAAAGACACTTGTGCCATATATATGACACGTCCGCTTTTCAAACACTGCAATACCTTGAGAATAGACACATTGCTGGGCAACCCGTAATGCGTATCTCCTTGAATAGTGACAGATTCGCCAGAAGGGGTTTTGATAATAACTAGCTTTTTATCACAGGAAATTTGGGCTTGGTTATGTGACAACCAATCCATGCCCAAAACTATATCAAACCCAGCCAATTTCATTGGTAAGAGTGATAGCGGGATAGAATGATTCTTAATGGATATGAAGCATCCATCAAGAAGAGTTGAATCTGTTCCTAAGGTACCATCGGCAAGCTCTACCTCATATTTTATGTCTAGAGTCTTAATAGGAAAATTCAATAACTTACAGAACTTATGATCTACAAAAGACTTATCAGCCCCGGAATCAAATAAGACTCTAGCATAAATATTATTGATGAGGAAGGTACCTGTTATGACGTTCTCGTTGTTCACCGCTTCCCTCGCGTTCATCTGAAAGACTCTCGCATTGTTCTTCTTTGCCTCCTCGGGCTTCTTGGCATTCTTGGGGCAATTTATCTTGATGTGCCCCTTTTCATTGCAACCGTAGTAGCTTGCATCCTTAATGTTTCGGCACTCAACAGATGTGTGCCCTTTCTTTTTGCAAATCCCACATGGTTTAGCTTGTGGGTCCTGATTGCACTTCCCAAAGTGCCTTTTATTACAGGTTTTGCATATGGGCTTGTCATTCGACCGGCCCTTCTTGAAACTAAAGTTTCCTTTACCCTTTTTGTTTGACTGACGAGACTTGTCTTCCTCCCTCTTCCTCTTTCCATAATCGGTAACTTTCTTTGCCTTACTCCTCACAACATCAAGAGTGAGGGACAAGGATAGATCCATAGCAGATCTATATGTGGCTGGTTTTAGAAGCCTTAACATTCCCTTTTATTTCAGGGACTAAGCCACCGATGAAACGCGCAATGCGTTTAGGCTCAAGGGTGACTAAGTATGGCACAAGCCTTGACATCGAATTGAAGCTAGTCACATAGGATCTACAATCCAGATCCTTCATCATCAAGGTGACGAAGTCAGTCTCTATCCTTTCGACTTCATGTTGAGGACAATAAGTGTCCTTCACCAAATCAACAACTTACTCCACGAAAGGTTGTATAAAGGAACCTTTCCAGTGGCTTGCACTAATGCTTTCCACCAAGTGAGGGCATCACCCTTAAAGGATTGAGACACGAACTTTACTATATCCTCCTTAGGACATCCGCTGATGTCTATCACCGTCTCCATTTCGTCCAATCATTTCATACAATCGATTGCCCTCTTCTCTCCTGTAAAATCCCTCGGTTTACAGGAGACAAAGTACTTATAGGTACAACCCTTGGTGTACCTGGGAGTCGGCTCAAGGATAATTTGCCTCTTTAGCTCACTTCCCTGGTTAGATGAGTGCCGAGACTCACTTTTCTTATGAGTATGAGATTAAGAATGGGATTTTGAATGACTTTTGGACCGAACATTACTCGGCTCCTTGAATATCTTATCTACTTCTTGAGCAACTGTGGTGTCAATCATTGCCTGCAGTTCAGCGTTTGTAAGATTCACTCTTGCTTCATTATTGTTTTCTCCTCGCGGATGGCTATTTGCCTCATCAGATCCAGCCATTATTGGAGTACTAGATCACACAATAATGATTCATTTAATAATTCATCATATCAATGATTTAGTTGGTCATGGTATTATTAGACCATATAAAGACCATTTTAAATAATAAGTGATTAATAATCAATAGAATATAACATTCTTTTATATTTATTAGACAGGGGGAATTATAAATCACAACTGTCAATGTCATAAAAGACACTTTATTTAACATTAGGCTCGTCTCGAAGGACATTTAGATAGCTCAGAAAGCTTGTCATAGGGATGATTAAAATATAACCGACGATCTCTTTGATCAGTGATCTTTTAAGGGTCGAACGAAGTTCATCGCCTTTTTGACAAGAAGTTAATAAAATAAAACTATCATTGTCATTATCACACCTTTGCTTATAAGCATACATCCCTGATGGATGTTTTGGTGTATACATCATATTGATGTTTATTTGCCATGATTCGCATTGATCATCTAGGCTAATTATAATGACTTGAAATAAATCCAAGTACATTTGAAAGTTTGTGTGATTTTGCATACCGCACAACTAGGAATGTTAACATGTTTTTCAGATGTTAACATGGATTTATTGTCTTAAAAAAGGTTATACCATTATAGCCACTTAATATTTTGGCTAGGCTATACCTTTAAGAACTTTTTAGCAGATCAATTTAAAATTGAGATGAGATAATATGATGATATAATAAAGTACATATTAAAAAAACCAAAAATAAACTTCATTAAATCAAAAACCAATACAAGGTTGCCCTAAACGGGACTTGAATCATCACAATGCCCACGCAGGGGCTTACAGAAACAGAAATAAGTCCTCGCAGGGACTTGGTACAGAAAAAGAAAATAATGTCCTCGCAGGGACTAAATTTAAGAACAATACAAGATAAAATAATTCCCTATTTCTTCTTGCCCTTAATAAGGCTCGCAAGGCCTTTGAGAAAGCTACTATGCTGCTTCTTGGTTTTGTTTGCCTCATGCTCAACCCTATCTAACCTTTGCAGGATCTCCTGAGTTTGCTGTTACTGGGGAGGAGGAGGTTGCTGGCAAGGCGGGTATTGATAACCCTGCACCGGGTATCCAGTTGGATAAACTGGAGGGTAAGAAGAAGGGTAAAGATGATGGTATTGTGCAGCTTTAAGGTAGGGATCATGGTTTCCATAATCTGTTGGGTATCCAGATGGGTTTTCAAAAGGATTGTACCCAGAAGAACCTGGGTAAGTCGGGATTGGGTTGTCAAAACCCATTGGCGGCGGTGGTGCCTGTGAAACCGGTGGAGGAGCATCTTCCTGCATTGCGTGCGAGGGTCCACCTAAATGGGGGTCCTCGGGAATTGGAGGGTAAGAACTTGAACCCTAAGGAGAACTAAAACGAGGTCCTCCTCGCACTGATATACGTGCATTCCTCCTTCGCCTCGGAGGCTCGGGAGGTGGCTGAGGTGGCTGTTGAGACGGCTCCTCAACAGGAAGTGGTGGAGGTGAAACTGCTTGAAGCTGGGGTTCAACCAAAGGAGGTTGAGCAAGAGAATTATGGTACAAAGGAGTAAAGTACCAATCATACGCGGCCATCCTCTCTTGGTATGAATCGGGCCCATGGTACAGTGATCCCTGAAATGGGGAATCACTTGAGATGCTAATTGGGTGGCCCGGTGTTCCGGTTTGCATCTCTGGGTCCGGGTCGTCGTCCATCTCCATTTCCTGAGAAAAGTGAACCTCAGGTCCCAAAGGGTTGTAGCCCAAAAAGTCGTTGATATAATCATTTGGATTAAACTGTGTCGGGGAGTAGGTAGAATCCGAATGATGGAAGGAATGAGAGTGAAACGAATGGTAAGATTGGTGAGATTCATGGGAGTGATGGGAGTGTTGAGAATGTTGCGAATGCTGGGGCTCGTCAGGAACAGGCGGCCCGAAAGATGGATGGAATGAAGGAGATGAGCTCAACGAGAGAGAATGTCTCGCTGGATCGAAAGAGTGACCCCACTGATTGTGGGAGTCAGAACTGGAAAATGACGCAGACGGAGTGCGTCGATGTGAAGGTCTTGCTGATGGTCCCCCTCGCATGGGACCCTTTCCTTTACCCCTAACTCTTGGCGGCATGGTAGCTGATTATTACTGTCAAAAAAAGTAAAACAAAACAAAATAAAATATAAACAATAAAGGAAAGTTAAGAATAAATCCTAGGTCAATGGCCTAGACTCGGAAGTCTAAGGATTATGCTTATTGTGTCATTGAGATTAAACACAAAAGGTTAGTGTTTAATTCACTCAATGTTGGCTCTGATACCAACCTGTCACACCCCGATATTTCCACAAATTACCGGTGGGCCCGGAGGGGAGTATCGTGACGTAGTTGATATCATCATTGTCAATACACACAATATAATAGCACAGCGGAAGGCTTGGTGAATAAACTATTACAAACCATAATGTCTGAGTGTTCAAGTGAAAGAATATACAGACTGGAATGTAATAAGATCCACATGCGGATCATAAAAGTACAAAGAAACAAAAACAACAGACTTCAGGTATCTATGGATTTGCAAGATCCTCTTATGACACCTAATAGCTCCAGCCTATTAAGAGAGGTACCTGTCAATCAGTCTTTAAGAAAATACGTCAGTTTACACTGGTAAATACAATTAACTGACTCTTTTGAAAACATTTATGAAAATTGATTTAAGTGCACATGGCACAAATCTTTTATAACTTGGGACAATTATTTATAAATAATCTTGTATACAGATTTATATGTTTGTCATACAATTGGGGCCGGTTGGAAGCCGGTCGTGATTAACCGACTCACCACTTATAGAACCCACAAAGGAGTTATCCCCAACATGTGGGTTTATATATTTTAGCATTTGCATCTGTCAGGTGTATGCCTACACCCCGTGCATAGGTTGTGGCCATTTTCAAATTAAATGAGCCGAGGATATCCAGGACACGGTCGAATTAACCCCCAATGCTTATGTTATCAAACAAGACAGATTAAAACGGGTTATGTAAATTTATTAATCACAATCCGATTAAATGATTTCATACCCGACCAAGTGGTATTATTATTATAATACCATATCCCAAGCCCGTATAAGGGAAAATAAATTAAAAGTATTTACCTGAGCTAATGTGAAAAATAACTCAGCAGTATAATCCTAAAGCTTTGTGACAGTACCTTCTACTGGATGCTACTAATATGTATAGAAGGTTTAATAACCTATTAGGATACTAACGGGTCTTTAGCTAAGTCAAAGACTTAGACCGGCTAGCTAGAAAGAGACTTTACGGTTCTAAACGCTAGATTAAGCGAAGACTGGAATAGAATCTGGTTTAGACCCGACAAGATTGGATACTTGTATAATATGGGTAAACTAAACACATTCTGGAAATTGAGGATTTAAGGATAAGGTTTGACCCGTTTTGGCTAATCCGAACACGTGAACGCGTAACGAGCAACCAAAATGAATTATATACAGGTCTTACTTGTTATTATGCTTAAAATATGTTATTACATCAGTAGGATGTTAACATATATGCCCAAAAAGTAATTAAAACCAAGTTAAGTCCCATAAGGGCATTTTGGTAATTTTAATGCTTATAAAAGAGTTTAAATATTAATCTTAGTTTCAGGTCTGATATAATCAGTAAAAATATGTATTTTTTAAGTTATAACAGTATGGTATTGTATATATGTGAAATCTATCTTTTATAACCAACTATGCATCGTATGGGCATTTTGGTAATTTCACATAAGCTTTAAAGGTCAAAATTTGAATTCTGAGTTTAAAACTTTGGCTTACTGTTTAATTACATAAATTAACTTACAACATCAGAAGGTAATATGTTTTATGTGCCAAAAGTAGTTTTAACTCATACTATGCGCTTAAAACGCGTAAAAGTATGTTTAAAGCGATTTTTGGGTTAAAATAGGAAATCTGAGTTTTTAATCAGTTTATAAAGTTCAAAATATTTTATTTATCACATAAAATCAGTAGCAAAAAGTTTGGTATCAAAATGTTATGTAAAACTCATTTTATTCAAGAAAAGGGTATAACCGACATTTACCGAATTAAAGCTAGAACCCTATGTTATGCTCAGCTTAAAAATAAATAAAAATATTTAAAATCCCAAAACATTATTTTACATCAGTGGGTGAAAAGTTTGGTATCAAAATTTGGGTTTAAATGGGCTATATGTTAATTATGCCGATTAATTAATAAAAAGCTTTCTAATTACGCTGATGAGCATAACTCCTAATCTAGCCCTCAAACTGATGTCAAATTTTTAGGACATGTCTAAATTTTTTGTCCTCTCACATTGCTAAAAATCTCATTTGTGTGTCAAAAGGGCATTTATGACATTTTTAAGCATATTAACGATCAAGAGCATATAATTCAAACCACTAAGAATCATGCAATATAACTTCAGAGGGTTATACTACTGAGTAATGTGGTCTTAATGGAAGCTTAAAACATAGGAGAATTAAGCTTGAACGGGTCAGAACTGAAAACCAAAGCAAAAGTCAAGCTTTTGCGACTTTCGGTTATAAACTGACCTTAGACTGATAATTGACGGGTTAGGACTGATAAAACATGTTCTAATATTAATTACCAAGTCATTAGAATGTTAAAATATAATTTAGAACCTTAGTTTTTTTTAATTTGATTCATTTTTAAACATTCTGACCAGTTTGACTTTTTGTCAAACTAGTTTGACCCGACAATTAACTAGTCAAACGAAATAATTATGAGGTGCCCTTTTAAGGGTTAAACACCTATCCTAATATGGTTCCATAACCACTTTCGTTTCGGTCAGTGGCTGGTCCATTTGAGATTAAAACGAAAGTCAAATCTAAATTATGAAAATTTTGACTTTTCGGTAATTAAGCTAATTAAAACGACTAAGCAAGTAATTAAACTCTTACTAATGGTCCTTGCTGTCTTTTCTACACTTGTAATCTTCTCCTAATCCTTGCTAGCACCATCGATGGATGTTTGAAGATTGTTTGCAAAAGTGAGTTCTTGAAGTTATGAACTAAAGGCTATATATACTAAGTTCCATGAGTTTAGATCATCCACATCTGTTATGGGAGTCCCTAGGATCACTCCAGGTGTCCTAGTGGGTTAAATAAACCGACATACAGCCCCTAGAATCGATACTATTGAGGTTGAGGCGGTGCAACAGCTTAAACCCGCACCTGTCAAGCTTTTTCTGCACTGGGCGTTTTCAGGCGGGCCGCGTAAGACTCAGTAAGATTCTACGCGGGCCGCGACAACCTGTAAAACAGATTAAACCACTTTGTAACTTGGCAGCTTTAGTCCTTAGTCGTTTATAACCCATTTTAACTCCATTTTTGACATGTGAGGCCCTTGTAGTTAGTTTGTAGAGGCCCAAGGATGTATAAACAAACTTCGTTAGACTCGGATTCGTTAAATATCACTATGAATGCATGTTTCATCAAGTTGACACTTTTTACCCAAAGTCTTGAAAACTCGCTTAACGATCTCGAAACCACGTGAAATTTTAATCACTTATTCTTGAGAGTATATTTGAACATTTCAAAGCCTCGGGTTCGTTAAAAGGTCACTCAGAGGTCCAAATTAACATGTTGACATATTTAACCCTTATCGTTTTATAATCTTCCGATTATTTTCACAAACGGCTTCTTATATCCAATCAATCACTCGTTTAAGAATATATTCTTCACGTATGGTTATTCAGAGGCTCAAGTTTGGCATGTTGACACTTTTAGTCCCTCTTCATACATAGTTTCACTATTTGTCAACTTTAGTCCTTCGAACTCAATCTTTCACATATTCAGAGTTTAGGACACGTGTCTATACATAATTGGACACATTTTTACGTGGTGTTACAGTCATTCACCAGAATGATTCAAGGAAGTGAGGAAATTCCAGATGTGAATGAGTTTCACAAATCTGGTGAAGGTGTTCCTCATTGGTCTCATGATCAATCTAACCCTTTAAGAACAGCAGCAAGTGTGTCTTTTGCTGGTTTGTTAGCTGGAACACCTGTTGTTCCTCCTTTTCCCATTGAAACACCATTTATCTCAACAGAACTACTTGACAATGTGCTAAAGAATGTCATAAAGTAATAGTAGAAACATCAAACAAAGGAACCAATTCACCAGTGGAAGCTAAACTA